>JAZDUA010001213.1:0-146444 GCA_038098605.1 Gryllus longicercus | reverse complement strand
AGGGTCGCGACATCCCGGCGCCTGGCGGGCACCAACAGAGCACGGCTCCCAATTGCGCTCATTTCACATCACATCACACACACAACCACACACACACACCACACACACATGCAGATTTTTCACGCTTCTGCGCGCTCTATGAATGAATAATTGCTCTGAAAATGAGCCATTTCGTTAATTCAATTTATCACACGCATTTTACCATGCATTGTGTCCAAACAGGACGCACCTAATTTATACCGTGACCGTGTAAACACCCGCTAATGTCCGTGCGTATTGTTAACGATTTCAGACAAAACATAACCATCTATCTAGGTTAAACATATTTGCAGATGGCGAAATGCAATTTCTTGCGTTTGCGCGCTCGTTTTTTTTTGCAGTCCGCGTTGACTTTTTATCTTGCTGACCGTTGGGAGATTGCGTTTGCCGCTGTAAAACCCTCGTGCGCGATAAAGCCATGCTCACAAGGGTGTCCCGAAATTATCTCCATTTATTTTGGTATATTATTGCATTGGTTAAGAATCACGACTTCTGATTGTACCATCTCCTGAACCGTTATTACTTCATATCCGATCAATTCATCCAATGAATGACCATTATGAAAGGGTATTAGATTTTGGACACATTGCTGTAATCAGATATTTTACACTCATAATAACCATGACGATGTGGATAACCATGACACAGTGGATGACAGCACGCGTACGGGGCGCGCGCCCACACACACACACACACACACACACACACACAGTCACGTGTGTGTGAGTGAAAATTGGAATCGTTACCTATTTATTTGAGTAAGTTTTCCAGTACTTTTATAATTAATTGTATTAGTACTGTTTTATACTACTACCAAGTCTATAATGTCTGTAATGATATACAAACGTCTATAATGAAATATGTCTTATAATTTTTTTAGAATTCCGTTTGTATTAAATGCTAGATGGAGCGCTTTAATACCATAAATTGTCCGTGAAATCCATCTTAAGTTAAGTGTGCAAAACAAACAGGCAATAGACCAAAATCGGACATCCTTTTAATACACATTACATCAATATCGTGTCACCCTATATCACTAGCAGATGGCGAAATGCAATTTCTTGCGTTACCGCACCAGTTTTTGTCGCCCGTTCGCCCCCGCCGACTTTTTATCTGCGCCGCGGGGGATTGCGTCGAGCGCCGGCCCGCACCCCTCCGCAAAGCGCAAAGCGCCACCGCGACCCCCCGCCCTTCCTCCACACTCCGCCCCGCGCCCGCCCCGCGCCGCCCCGCGCCCGCCGCCCCGCGCCGCCTCGCCGCGCTACGCTCCGCGCCACCCCGCTACGCTCCGCGCCACCCCCTCTACGCTCCGCGCCACCCCGCTACGCTCCGCGCCACCCCGCCCCGCCTTTCCCCGCACTGCCTCGAGCCGCGGCCCCCCATCCCCGCCCCGCCTGCCCCACGCCGTGTCGCGTCGCACCGCCCCACACACGTTGGACTGTAATTATAGGGCGAGACAATTGGGGTGAAATGTGCCGTCTGTCTCCACTGTATGACCGCGTTGCATACCGGTCCTCCATTACACGTCGGGTATCTCTGCGAGTATTGATTGCACTAAACGCGTTATCATTACCCGTTGGCGGCCACTGCTGAAGTTGCCGCTTCGCGATTCAAAGTTGGGGGTGGTGCGCATGTCAATTAGGTTTTTTTGCACGCTTTTGAGAGCGCAGTTGTTTGCATTCCGCGGGCGCTTCCTAGTTAAATTCTTCTCCCATAATACCAATTTACGTTTTAATCCCTCATTTACAAGTTTCGTGCTCGCGTTTTCTAATTACAGGTGTGGGAGGAGGTGGAAAAATGAAACTGTGATCGAATCATAACAATATTTGCATGTGAATACGGATAACTCGAAATAATCGTTATGAAGTGTAGGAAAATTTTCCCACATTAAATTTAAATTGGTGATTATTTGTTTGTTTTTATTTTCCATTTCTTGTGATTATCGTAATTGTTTTTTAATAAACTGTTGTAAATTACTGATTTGTGTGACCTACTACACATTCTTCATCTACTAAGTCTAGCTGGGAAGAGCAATATTTAATTTTAGATAATACTTAATTTTGTTGATTCTTTATATACTTCTTGTTCAGCATTTGCTAATGAGTTTATTATGCTTGCTCGCTCGTCTAGAATTTTGACGTTTACGTCTTTAAATGCAGTAGCTCTTTATTTATTAGTTGGTCTGGAAATACAAAAATTTCTCCCTCGAATATTTAATCTTATCGATTATGAATCTTAATTAAAATGAAAGTCTCTTTAGATTGATTGCTCTAAATAATAATGAATAATGAACAAACAAACAAACGATTGTTTTTGGAAAACACGAGAGTTGAAAGGGGAGAGTTCAGCGGGTCAACGTTTCTGTAATCCTAAAATTTTATAGCTAATCTAGCAGAAATCTAGCATCTCCTACTGACATGCGAGAAAAGTAGTATTTGTTTCCTTACAATCGTTTTTCCCTCTCTATTCTCTCTCTCGCAAAGCCGGGACTCGTTTCAGTCTTCTCTTTGACACTTCTTGGTCAAACGATTGCGTCGCCGCAGTGGAAACCGCGCAATCAACGGGAGGCCCTTAGTGCAAGGCCAGGGAGACAGCGGCGTGTTAATTAGCCAGCCAGCGCTCTGCGCCCCGGGAGGCAGCAAGTGTCCCCTCAGAGGCCCGGTCACTGCAGGAAACAACACATCGATGGAAGGCACCTGATACGTCCAGGTGCGGCGAGGAAACGGTTTGATACGTCGTATTTTCGGTGAAATAAGTTTTCTCGTATATATTTTATATTAAATATTGTTACTGTTTAATGGTACTATTTTTATAGAATGTTTCAGAATAAATGTAGCAAACTTCTAGGGCATGTAAGGGAGTGAAGATGCCATCTTTTTGCTTCCGAACATGGGGGACATCTCATATAACAAAGTGAGGAGTGATATAATTTTTGATTAGTGGGCCGCTCGTCGTGCACTGGTGTTCGGCTAGTACATACTCTTTGTCTGCGCTCAACACAATTTTTCAGCCAAATACTAGTCCACGATGAGTTGCCTTCCAATAAGGTGCAGATGTCACATGTGAAACTTTGCTATGTAATATTGCCCATCATATGCGTGTTCGCAAAAAGTGATACACTTCAACGTTAAAAAAAGTGATACCTAGATGTTTGTAATATTTACTCTCAGACACTGAATAAAGTAAAGCTCCTTTTCATCGAGACTAAGTTAAAATATGTTTCTGAAAAGTGTTCTCAAAATCGTAAGATGCGACTGATGCCTTAGTCTTTTGTTTCTTCGAATGACTAGATTTACTGCGTCATATTTGGGGCTCAATTGACAACGGCAGCTTCCATTTTTACTTCCCAAACTGAAGTTTTCTACTTTCCTTTCGTCAGGGGTCGAAGAACACTGAAGACCTTTGAGTGAGGTAACTAAGTGAGAACGTGAATGGCAGAAAGGTGAAAGAGGCAATCGACAACCTTTAAACGGTGATAGAACATACAAAAGCAACGTTGCAAGAATATTTTGTGACTCCTTTCCTTTTTGAACTTGGATGATTTGTGAACCGCGCTGATGATGAATCCTTTTAATTCCAATGCTTGTCAAACATACAACTGTATACCTTCAAGAATTTAGAACGGGTTTAACATAATCAAAGAAAGTACACCTCTTTGGTTTCTGCTTCCCAGTCGAGGAAAATATACAAGATCCATTTTATATTATGTGACCATTTTGCGAGTTTGTGCCTGACATACAAGAGAAGCATAACACTGCAAAATGTGCGCACTCAAATAAAAACTTCTCTGAGACGATGCAACTTGCCTGAAAGCCATTTCAAATACCCTGTACATTCGTTGTCAAAGGGGTCGCAGCTGTTTAAAGACAGCGGCGGAGTAATAACTAGTCGGGAGGCACGTGCGGGCACAGCTTTCGCGGCTCTTAGAAGCCGCCCGCGTCTCAAATTAACCCTCGCCTCTCCTCTGCACCCCTCCAACTCCTCTCTGCCCAGCCAGGCCGCGCCGTGCCGAGCCGCACCGCTCCGAAAACGCGGGCGCTTGCGGAGGGTGAGGGCGGAGGGTGAGGGCGGAGGGTGAGGGCGGAGGGTGAGGGCGGAGGGTGAGGGCGGAGGGTGAGGGCGGAGGGTGAGGGCGGAGGGTGAGGGCGGAGGGTGAGGGCGGAGGGTGAGGGCGGAGGGTGAGGGCGGAGGGTGAGGGCGGAGGGTGAGGGCGGAGGGTGAGGGCGGAGGGTGAGGGCGGAGGGTGAGGGCGGAGGGTGAGGGAGGGGCGATAGAGAAAGCGTGAAACTGAGCGGCAAAAGAAGCGTTCGCGTGGAAGTGGCAGCGATAATAATCACGGCCGTCGCGCTAACGTTTCGTGAAATCGCGTCGGGGCGAAGCAGCAGCCTAGCGGAGCTGCCGGCTTCTGAAGGCGCGTCTCGCGGCACTTCATCGGGGTGGAAGAAGGGCAGGTTCCCCGGAGGAGCGGAGGTGGGGGCGAGGCGAGTAGGAACCTTGACGGAGATCGGAAGGGCGGTGGCTGCGATGAAAGCGGCGATGTCGACACAATGCCAAGGCTAGTACTGATGATGACTATTGTGTGTCGGTGGGTAGCTGGTTGCCGTCACTGGGATCAGGATGTAGGGACTGGCGTAGCGGTGGCTCAAACGTCTGTCCATATGACAGTACTAGAGGCCGTGGAAAGGGTTTATTATGCGGCGACTGCAATGGTGAAGCTGTAGAACAATGCTGGACAGGTGAAAGGACAGAAATACTGTATGCTTAATAGCGGTGCTTCGTCACATGTGTTGATTAAATAAAAATGTAGATTAGAATAGGTCAAGGAACGAACATGGGAAATTTCAGAACTGACAGAAAGAGTGTTTGACTGAGAGCAGCCTTAAGTGAACTGTCGGAGGTTGTGCAGGGAGCAGCAAGCTTTCAGTTTCCTCTCGAAATTGCGTTTGATGTAGAGTATTCACGATGTAATGTCTGTACGTAGAACACATGTTTGTACTTCTCCTTTGTTGGGGACTGTATAGGGGGACAGTAATCACACCGACAAGAGAGTGCAGTGTGTGGAGTTCGCGGAATGGCGCTGGCGTCGGTGGCTGCTGAGGGGCGGGTCGCTGGCTGGCTGAAAGGCGGAGTCCTCCCCGAGGCCACCTGTTCAGGCGGCAGAATTACGGAGAAGCGCCCGCGCAACGCCAAAGACGGTCCCTTGCTTCTAAGTTACTTCTGTTTTTCCTCGCTATGTTGACGGCACGTAATGAAACTCGGGTAATTAGTCGTCTGTCATGAGACGCTGCGACTCGAGTTCCGAACGCCCTCCCCCTCCTCCACCACCCAGTCCCGCCCCCCGCGACCCCCCGCGCTTCCGGGCTTCGGCATCCTCCCAAGGTTTTCCCCCGTGACCACGCCCCCCTGCGCCTACCCGCCCGTCCGCCTGCCTGCCCCTCCGCCTGCCTGCCCGTCCGCCTGCCTGCCCGTCCGCCTGCCTGCCCGTCCGCCTGCCTGCCCGTCCGCCTGCCTGCCCGTCCGCCTGCCTGCCCGTCCGCCTGCCTGCCCGTCCGCCTGCCTGCCCGTCCGCCTGCCTGCCCGTCCGCCTGCCTGCCCGTCCGCCTGCCTGCCCGTCCGCTTGCCTGCCCGTCCGCTTGCCTGCTCGTCCGCCTGCCTGCCCGTCCGCTTGCCTGCCCGTCCGCCAGCCTGCCCGTCCGCCAGCCTGCCCGTTCGCCAGCCTGCCCGTCCGCCAGCCTGGCCGTCCGCCAGCCTGCCCGTCCGCCAGCCTGGCCGTCCGCCAGCCTGGCCGTCCGCCTGCCTGCCCGTCCGCGTGTCAGCCCGTCCGCCTACCTGCCCGTCCGCCTGCCTGCCCGTCCGCCTGCCTGTCGCATCGGCACTCGGCGTCGCAGAGCAAGCGCTGCCACTTTCGCCGGGCCCAATCCCTCCGCTGTCGCCGCCGGCTCTGCGGCTGTGCAGAATGCTTCAAAAGCCGCCCCTGACTCGGAGTGAGGTGGTGTCTCACTGTGTCGCTGTTGCTGCCGCCTCGTCGTCCAACGGCGTACATTTCACTTGCAGCTCCTTTCTCTCCATACCGGCCCGTAACTCTTACCGGTAATTTGTGCTCGGCAGCCAAAATTACGCTTTATTTTCAACTCGGACACATTTGTTTGTACTGCTCGAGATTTCTTGGAAACATGTTTTAAATGCTTAGCTGCTGTTTTTTAAGCAGCATACAACTAACCTTTTTACTTTTGCATTCAAATACATACGTACAGAATATTCCAGCTGTATTAAGAATGAATTAGGTTACAATGAAGGTTGGGGGTCATCGTATGAATTTTATTGTCGCTCGAGCCGTTTTTCCAGCAGCAGAATGCGGCGTTGAGCATCCGGCAACGTCCGTCCCATTCCGCTGCAGCGGCGCTTCAACGGCTCACCTCCGCTCGGCGGCCAAGGCGTTACCGGAAGGGCCTGGCCCCGGGCGACGAGTATGCGGTTTCAAAAGGAAGCCCTCCACTGAGCCCCTGACAGCTGCGCGCCCGCCGCGCTCGCGTCCGACTCGCCCCCCCCCCCCCCAACACTCCCGCCACACTCGCTGTCACCGGCAACGCCCAGCGCCGCCTCGCTCGCGTCACAGCCGGTCCACGGCGCCCCACTTACTACGCTCTCACTCCGCTCCGCTCTCACTCCGCTCTCGCTCCGCTTGCACCACGTCCCAGCCCTTCGTCCCTGTCCCGTCGTCCCCGCCCCGTCGTCCCCGCCCCATCGTCCCCGCCCCGTCGTCCCCGCCCCGTCGTCCCCGCCCCGTCGTCCCCGCCCCGTCGTCCCCGCCCCGTCGTCCCCGCCCCGTCTTCCCCGCCCCGTCGTCCCCGCCCCGTCTTCCCCGCCCGTCGTCCCCGCCCCGTCGTCCCCGCCCCGTCTTCCCCGCCCGTCGTCCCCGCCCCGTCGTCCCCGCCCCGTCGTCCCCGCCCCGTCTTCCCCGCCCCGTCTTCCCCGCCCCGTCTTCCCCGCCCCGTCTTCCCCGCCCCGTCTTCCCCGCCCCGTCTTCCCCGCCCCGTCGTCCCCGCCCCGTCGTCCCCGCCCCGTCGTCCCCGCCCCGTCGTCCCCGCCCCGTCGTCCCCGCCCCGTCGTCCCCGCCCCGTCGTCCCCGCCCCGTCGTCCCCGCCCCGTCGTCCTCGCCTTTTCGTCCCCGCCCCGTCGTCCCCACCGTCCACGTTCCAGTTCCCCCGTTGCGCTATTCCGCACCAGACTGCGTCTACCCGCGCCGCGCGTCTGTCGAGGGAAAGGAGGATTCCGCGGCAACGGTTCTGCCCCGTCGGAGGCGCGTCGCTGTTTGCATCGAGTGCGCCCGCTGAGCATTTAGAGCGAGAGCCCTTTGCGTAGGCGGGCCGCCGCTCCGCAGGGATTTCCTGTCTGGGGGACGACGAATTCCGCATGTATCGGCAGAATCGCAAGCCGGTTCCGCTCTGCTGGAAAGAGTTCTTCCTCGTTCATGTTTGAGTATTTTTTTTAAAACAAAATACGCAGGATTTCTCGTTTGACGGGAAGATGACTATATTTTGAGTTTCAGAAACGGTATGTCTGGGTTCTCGTAGCACCTAATCTTTGGAATTAATAGCAATTTTTGTTATTGTATTGAATTAAAATGGAAATATCTTCAATTTAGGTTAAAAAAGGTTTGTTGGTTTTTATTTTCTCTCTTAATGGTTCACATGAACGCTCCTTGATCGCTCAAATAACATTTTTTTCACTGCGGCATTTGTTTCAAAATGTGCCCCCTCGTTACTCGTTAGTGACTATTTTATTGGTGTATTAATTATTTTTTTAAAAATATACCATTGTAACTCGTGAGCAAATAATTTTATTTTGTTGTCTGCAGAGTCAATCGTAAAATCTTATTTTGAAGAGACCTGATGTCACTAAGTTCAAAAAATAAAATATTTAATATACGAAGCAAGAAAATATGGAGTGCGAATAAAATAAAATTAAATGTAATTTCATTTATATTAGATAACTTAACGTTGTTCATTTATCTTTCCGAAAACTGCCATTGTCACCTAAATTATAATTAGGGTTGCATAATATTTTCCTGGTTAAACAAAGTTAGGTAATAAGATCATTCTGGTTGGCATTTGTAAATGGAATCTCTACTCTGAATACCAAATAAAAAATTCCAGTGTCTTGAAAATATTAAAATGCTATTGGTACAACAACAAAGAGTCTTTTACTTCTCGTATGATTTTTAAATTTCCAATTTTCGAAAATTTATCGTGTTTAACGAAAATGAGACATGCACCAAATTTTTAAGCGTTCCTAATTATGTTAGTGGAAAATATTGAAAAAAAAAAAAAAAAATGGAGCAGGTTCTGAGATAATGTGCTTTTTTTGACTTGTGTTATTTTCAATTTCGCGAAAATTACTCTTATTCTCAAAATAAAGGTACACGGCCTATTTTAAAGAGTTGATGGAATACAACATGTTTTGTTCAAGGCAAAAAACTCTATCTTCAATTTTGTAATTTTAAAATGTTAACTTTTCGCAGTTATTGAAAATATGCAGGTTTGCAGGAAATAAGAGCACTGTCCCAGTTTATTTGTCTTTTGACAGAAACGATTAGAAAATGGAAAGTAAAAATTTGAGCTGTTTTTGAGAAACAAATGTTAAAAAGTTAAAAATTGTCTATGTGCACGCAAAAAATACTCATAATTTTTAAAAATTTTATATGATTTAATTTCAAGATCTATCTTTAAACAACACATTTTAGTCGGGACACAAATCTTTATCATCAATATTTTAGTTGTAGTAAGACATCGAAAATAATGTAAACACTGGAAATTTTTCGAAAAATCAGATCTGAGCTATTATCTTAAGTGTCGTAAATGCTGTATAAAAAAATTGGAGCTATATTTGAGAAAAATTTGAAAGCTTTATGTAAAGAACCCCTCAAAATCAAAATATCCGTTTCAAACTCAAGAGGGTGTCGAGTTCATTTAAATCGATCGAGGAATATCAATTATTGAGCAAATTGGCCGAACGGTTTACGCATGAACATTGGCCACGTACGGTCAGACAGACGTTTCACCGTTAATAATTTTTGAATTATCAAGAACCCTCAAAACATTGATTTTGGCTACAAATGTTAGAGGAAATAATTTACTATGTATAAAAGCAATATCTATCAACCTTTTCGTTACCAAGGCCCGTCAATTAGTGTTTCGGTCGAAATGCGCCGTTTTCCAGACCAAGATTACAATGCTTTGTCATCTTACGTTGGGCAAAACAGCAATCCCCCTCAAAAACGCTCTAAAGTGAACTACATTACGGGAATACAGACAACACACTTTCCTATAAGAGACGAGCATTATGAACTTCTAGTTGCAATTTTAACTCGTTGCCAAAATTAGTGACTTCTTCGGCCATTCCTAGTGTGAAATCCCGGCATACACCTTTCCCGGTGATAAAGTAATTTTTACTGCATTCCTCAGACCCAGGGTTGTGATTACTCCTGAGCCACGTTTCCGATTCGCAGCGCCGCGCCGCCGTGAGCTGTAATAACCCTGCGGTGGGAGGCGTGGCGCGTAAACGCGGATAAGTGCCGCGTGGGGCGCGACTCACGTCGGATCTTATTTGCGCTCGCACGTACGTACGTGCGTGAGTGCGCGTGCGTGCGTGCGTGCGTGCGTGCAGGCGGGCGCGAGCAGGTGCGCCGGGACGCGCGCGCGCCCTGGTGGCGGCCGCCGGCGCCGTGTCCTCTCCGAACTGGGCGAGGATTAAAACTGGAGGCGCTTAATGCGATTGCATTTAAAATATTTTTCCTCTGCC
This sequence comes from Gryllus longicercus, assembly GCA_038098605.1. Classification (NCBI taxonomy): domain Eukaryota; kingdom Metazoa; phylum Arthropoda; class Insecta; order Orthoptera; family Gryllidae; genus Gryllus; species Gryllus longicercus. Next base: position 136,604 of record JAZDUA010001213.1, on the reverse strand, counting down.
GTCCGGCCCTGCGTAATCCTCAGACGCGCTTCCACTCCCCCCACCCCCTCCCCCATCCTTGCGAATCCGCCACCGCCGGCTGCTGCCGCCGCTTTTTGTCCGCTGCCGGAGGCGAACGCGTGTCCACCGCTTCGGGATTCTGGTGGGACGGCGGTGGCCTGTCTTGTTAGGATACAGTCGTGAAAAAAAAAGGAATGTTGAAATACCGTGTGGTTCAGAATAAACTTCTAGGACATGTGATACGAAACTGAATCAAATATGAACCGGATTTTTTTAAATTTTAGTTTATCAAACCTTCAAACACATACTAAGGAGCATATTATGTTTTTACGTAGTCTTCTTAGAGGTACATTTTTCAAAGTGTGGGTTTTTAATCCTACTTTCGTAAAATGATGATGGTTGCTTCACCAACCAATTGTGCACGAAAGCTTCGATGGCAAAATCACCTTCAAATCGTTGACCATCAAGTGCTTCTTTCAGCGGTTCGAACAAAGGAAATTCGAAGGACGCCTAGTCTGGACTCTAAGATGGATATTCTAGTGCAGACCAAGACAATTCTGTAAGTTTTTGTGGAGTTAGAGTTACGATAAGCTGCCGAGCTTTGTCGTGAAACAGCACGACATTGCGGATTGGAAATCTCCGTCCTTTTTGGTGATTGCATAATTTGCTTCGACCAGAAGTTGGCACTAGTAAGCAGCGTGTACAGTAGTACGATGTTCATGGAGAAAATCATTGTGTTCAAACTCTTGAAAATAAAAAAAAGAACCTTTGCAAGGACCCTTTAAGGACCTTTTAGAAAAAGGACCCTTTAGAACTTAGCTTTCACTGGTTCAGATAAGTTGTTCTTGCGCCATTCCAATAATGTATGGATTCGATTCCGGAGAGTAATAGCACCCTAGTTTCATTTCAGGTCAAAATGCGATGCAAAAAATTATCCTCTTCACCCGGATATCATGTCAAGTGGTGTTTACACACGTCAAGGCGATGCATTTTTGATGAAGAGAGAGAAGACGGGGCAAACACCTTGCTGAAACTTTGCAAGACCTCAGTGTTTCTGTAATAATGCAATAACACTGCCATAGCTTTTATCGAGTTCAGAAGGAGTTCTAGCATGAGTTCTGCGGCGGTCGACCTCCATCTGGTGCGGATTCTCTAGCGAACAGGAACGCGGGCGCTGTTGGTGCATTGCGAATTGATTCTTGTCTTTTTAAAAGTTCTTTTTGCCATGTACGTACTTGTATTCATCATCACCCTATTACCTCACCCTTTTTATCATAACCCGGTGATCATTGAAGGTCTGAAAAACCACTATGTTCTTAACACTAAGCACATAAAGGCCAATCTGGTAAATCGATAACAACAGTTCCACAAATGAATCGAAGGATGAACGAGGGTGCTATATCCGAAGTGTGCCGTCTTAATCCTAAAATAACGAACGGTTTTACATCCTCTTTTCTCATTCATTTATTTATAATCCGTTGTACAACGGAGGAGGGTACTTCTCGCGTTGACTTCGCGATTATGACTGACGAAACTTCATTGTCGGTCAGCTAGTAAACGGGTTCTAAACCGATAATCTACAGAAAGTTTGTCCTTTTTGTTTCGCCCTCCAGTGCCCAAAACCAAAATTCCGTTTTATGTTTGATTGACCTCCGTATGATCAATTTTTGACAATGAATGTGCAGTGAGAAATTTCATCAATGGAAATTAGTCTTTTTATTGAATCGCGTCTCCAAATATCAGAGCAGTAATGTTTCTTTGGCAGGTACATGAACTCTGCCAGGGGGCGCAGATCATCCACTGATGTGCAATGTATCTGACAGAGAGTAGTTCAGGTTAGTTCCCTACCAATCAGGGGTGCGCTGTCAAAAAACGACAGCTATGTAACTTTGTTACATGGTATAACCCCCTTCTTGTTGATTGGCCAAAAGCGATCAACTAGGACTCCTTTACGTGCCCAACAATTTTGTATCATTTATTCTGAACAACTCGGTATACGTTGATGAATGGTCAAATCTCATAAACACGGAATCTGGCAATTAAATCCGCTAACATATCCTAGTTGAAATGATACATAACTTTTAGCTGTTGTCGTGGCCACCTTAAGAGTTCTCCTCTTGGGAAGCTGGGTATACACGGGTACTAACACCTCATTTATCCTTCGATTCATTTGTGAAACTCTCGTTCTCAATTTACCATATTGACCTTGATGTGCTTAATGTTATGAACATAATGTTTTTTCAGACCTTCTTTGATCATCGAGGTATGGTAAAAATGGTAAGGTAATGGGGTGAGTGTGTAGTTTTGTTTTCAAAAGTTATTTTCTGACTAACATCTCCCATACTAACAGTGACATAAAGATGAGTTAACGTGTTTTGTTGTGATTCAGGATCTAAAACAAACTTTTCTGGTTGTCTATCATCTTTAATGTAATCATACACTATCGAATAGTTGACTTTTGTCATAGTGCATACTTAGGAACACTTGAAAATCGTACGGAGCTTTTCAATAACACAGCTCGCAGTATGGCTTGGTAAAACTTTGCGAATTTAACTATCAAGTCTTTTACATTTCCCCACAAAAAGAGTAAAAATTTATCTTCCATCGTATTGCAAAGTCTTTAACAATGGAGTATCTTTCTGGAGATTTATTCAATGACACTATGCTAATAAAGAATTTAAAGATAATTCATTCATATTAGTATTTTATTGAATGTGATTTATTCTTCCATTCGTTTATGAAGGTCATTTGGAGATAATTAGCATTTTCAGTTTTTTATAGAATATTTGAGGAGAACAATAAAACATTACCGTTAAACACGTTACTCTCCTTGCGTGTTGTGAAGTGTTACATTTTAATTGCGTGCAGTGGATTGGAAACAAAAGATATGGGCACGAAAATGTTATGTTCACAGCACATTGCGAAACGGTGAGGGCTGGCACTCGCGCCGTCACGGGTGAGCGCGTGTCCATTGACCCCGGCCAGATTATGGGCGCAATTTCGGGGGCACGTGTGAAATTAATCTGCGCCCGTGTCGGGGCGCGTGATGGAAGTTCCTCGGGCCCCCGGGCGGGTCGGCGGCGCGGGTGTGTTTACTTTCCGTTCCGGATGAGAGCGGGCTGAGTGGTGAGACGCGAACGGCTGAGTGGACTCCAATCAGAGGAGCGAGGGAGGCGGGACGGCGTGAGATCAGGCCAGGGGTGAGGATAGAAAACGCGCGGTAGAGAGGCAAACTGTTGGAGGAGGAGGAGGGAACAGGTTACCGTAGATGTGGAATGGCGAAAGGGATGGTGAATGAAAAGAAAACGGCGAAGGAAAAGGGGAATGACGGAGGTGAAGAGAATGGTGAGTGGGGAGGGAATGCAGTAGCTTGAATTCGGTTACGGAGCTTGAAACGAAGTGGGTAGCGGTTTCAGCCACTAACCAGCTGGGATGCAGAGATGTTGATGAGGGGCATTAGCGCCGCAGACCGACGATAGGGAGCGGTAGAGGCGAGGCCGCATGGGATGGCCGGACCACGCTTTGCCGTGTGCGAACAGTCGACGCGGAGACATCGATAACGCGGAGAACCGGGATCCGCAGAGGTGAGGGCGCTCAGGGATCAGGCAGAGCGAGGAACGGGATGGATCGGATCTTGCCAGCACCCGCTCTAGGGTTAATAGCCTTTATCTTAAGGACTGCGGCACCGACGACGGGCAGGGCCATGCGCAGGAGCGGGTGGGCTGATCGCTGTAATTGGAGCCCCCGTTAGGCCGCATAATCAAGTTGAGCGCTGGCCGAGCCCTGATAACTTCTCAGTTTGAGAGGGAGGTGGCCGAGGCTGCGGTTGTGAGGGCGATGAGCCGTCGGTTTGTGACTGTGAAGGCGACGAAGGATGGTGGCGTGGGTGCTGGTGTGGGGTGTGGCACGGATATTGGTGTGCGTGGGGATTGCCACGTCGATTTCGGGTCTGTTGTTAGGGGGTGTGTTATGTTGTTATGGGGTGTGTTGTTATGGGGGTGTGTTGTTATGGGGGTGTGTTGTTATGGGGTGTGTGTGTTATGGGGTGTGTTGTTATGGGGGTGTGTTGTTATGGGGGTGTGTTGTTATGGGGTGTGTTGTTATGGGGGTGTGTTGTTATGGGGGTGTGTTGTTATGGGGGTGTGTTGTTATGGGGGTGTGTTGTTATGGGCGGTGTGTTGTTATGGGGGTGTGTTGTTATGGGGGGTGTTGTTATGGGGCGTGTTGTTATGGGGGTGTGTTGTTATGGGGGCGTGTTGTTATGGGGCGTGTGTGTTATGGGGGACGTGTTGTTATGGGGACGTGTTGTTATGGGGACGTGTTGTTATGGGGGCTGTTGTTATGGGGGCGTGTTGTTATGGGGGCGTGTTGTTATGGGGGCGTGTTGTTATGGGGGCGTGTTGTTATGGGGGCGTGTTGTTATGGGGCGGTGTTGTTATGGGGCGTGTTGTTATGGGGCTGTTGTATGGGGGCGTGTTGTTATGGGGGCGTGTTGTTATGAGGGCGTGTTGTTATGGGAGCGTGTTGTTATGGGGGCGTGTTGTTATGGGGGCGTGTTGTTATGGGGCGTGTTGTTTATGGGGCGTGTTGTTATGGGGGCGTGTTGTTATGGGGGCGTGTTGTTATGGGGCGTGTTGTTATGGGGCGTGTTGTTATGGGGACTTGTTGTTATGGGGACGTGTTGTTATGGGGACGTGTTGTTATGGGGACGTTTGTTATGGGGCGTGTTGTTATGGGGCGGTGTTGTTATGAGGGTCAGTTGCGGGTTGTTCTAGCAAGGCTACGGAGCAGATTAGAGGGCAGTTGCTATTGGGGTGCCTGAGGCGGAGTTATTTTAGCAAGAGCTGCCGCCCGCGCTGTGTCGCACTCGCTGTTTGTGCGTTCGGGCAACGAGCGCTTGGCTCCTCCAACTTACGGATTGCCTGGATATTGAAACTGGACGAATCTGCAATTCAGATCGCCATTCATTATTTGTTTTGTAAATTTATTTCTCTTCAGAGCCATTGAAATATCAGTCATTGCAATTTTAAGTTTTTAAATGCATTGGAGAAAGCTTTTGTGAGGGCTGGGTAATAAATTGAATGCTTTGGGGTTAGGGATGCTTTACGGATGAACTTGGAAAATAAATCTCTTTCAAAATGGAATCGTATAAAGAGTTAAATTTTCTTCATAAACACTCCCCTTCTTCGCATTTGAATGGAAATCATCAAAGGACTCGTTGAATAATCGAACAATATTCATTGTGATTCGATTCAAATAGAACTAAAAAATCGAGTTTTCGACTGTAGATGAAATATTGCGAGAGACTTTTCACGAATAGTGCGGAAGGAGCGAATAAAGGAAAGGAAAAACAACAACAGAGCTGGCAACTCCATACAATGTGAATCTCGGTGCCCGATTGTTTCACCGCAGATCCATCAAGGTCGTGGCAGAACTCGGTTACGCAGGCCTCGACATTTTCGAGCGCCCGGCCAGCCGCCGGGTCGCGCCCGCCTGCCCGCCCTTATTGCGGTCGCCCTCCGCGCTCAAACAAAACAAAATCGCTAACAAACAACCCGGGATTTTCGGGGAGCCACTCCGCCCCGCAGCCGTTAAGCGGTTCTGCGTGTATAGTAGCCAGATTATTGGCAGGAGAGTGCTGCTACGCTTGTGCGTGGGCGGGGCCCGGCGAGGTCTGCGGGTGGGGGGGCGGGGCGCGTTTAGAAATCCTGCCTTGGGCTTTTTTTTTAACGCGCCCTGCTCGCCACACGAACGCCGCTGGCGCCTGTGTGGGTGCGGGGCGCGTTCTATTATATTCATTTAGCGCAGGTAATTACGAAGCCCGTTGTTCGGGCCCCCTTCAGCGAGAGCGAGGCGGAGGCGGAGGCGGAGGCGGAGGCGGAGGCGGGGAGGTGGAGGACGGGGAGGGAGGGCCAGACATCGCGCCTGGGGGTGACGTGACCGGAGGCGACGGCCGGGGATTGGGGCAGTGGAGTGCACGAGGGTGCGGCTGCGTGACGACAGCGAGGGCCAGGGGCGAACCCAAAAAAGTATTCCACCGGGGGGGGGGGGGATTTCCCTAAAACATTTTTGTATTGTTAGCTTGAAAAGTTGTATATTCACATTCCTTTAAACATCATACGATCAGTATGGGGTAATTGTTGCGAATAAATTGAGTGGAATTACAAAATAATGTTGGCTTTTGACGTGTGGACGGGCATTCCCCCGTCCCATACACGACTGCCGTAGGCTGAAAAAGTGATACCCACCACGCGATGCGGTCGTATGTATGTACGGCAATTAGCGAAACAGGACATTATTATTATGGATAATCGGGATAATGGTGGTGAATAAAAATGAGGAACGTGGTAATAAGAAATCGTGGGTAGAGTGGGCGCTGGGTGTAGCATCGGAAATGTTGGATACGACGTGGGGATGGGCGGCATGTGAGCGTGCTGGTAGAGGGGCCGGTGCGTTGTGATGATGGGTGGCATGGAGGCCAGGCGGTATGGGGGGATGGGGATGCAAGGGGGTGGGGAGTCGTGGGAATGTGAAGGAATGGGGGGCGGGAAGGTCCGGGTTGTCGTTAGGGGAACTGGGAGCATGAGGGCGGGCGGGCCATTGGGGAGAGGAGAGATGGGGGTGGGGCGGCATGGGTGCAGGGAGGCATTAGGGCGGGACGGCATGGGAGAGGGAAAGCATGCGTCGGGGAGGCATGGAGGCAGGGAGGTTCAGAGCCGGGAAGATCCGGTTGACGTGGAGACATGGGGCGGGGATGGCTGGGGACGGGGAAGCTTGTGGGCAGGGCGACATGGAGAGTAAAAAGTATGGGTTGGGGAGGCGTGGAGACGGGGAGGTCCAGTGTCGGGAAGGTCCGGGGACTGGAGGCATGGGGCGGGGAGGTCAAGAGTCGGGAAGGTCCGGTGACGCGGAGGCAAGGGGCGTGGAGCGCCGGGGGGTCTAGAAGCATGGGGGCGAGGCGCACGGAGTGGGGAAATTGGTGCGGACGTCACAGAGGCGGCGGCTGCTGCCTGACTGTCGGAGTGGCATTGGCAGCGGGGGCTGCAGCAGGGGTGGCGCGGGCGGCGTAGCCTTCGCCTGTCCTCGCAGGGCGCATGCCGAACCTGCACGCCCATGTGGCGCTTGCCGCCAGGGGGGCGCCACGCAACTGGCCGCCGCCGTGCGTGGAATGCGGGCGGGCGGGGCGCGCGCCAAATCCCCCAGTCCGCGGTGTTGTGTTTTTGTTGGCGCTCCTTTCGTGGGCGAGCGATCGTCGAATAAAAACATTAAAATGGAAATGATTATTATGCATTTTGCGAGGTCGTGTAATTGGAATTTTTCGCGCGTGGTCGTTACATTTGATCCATTTAGAGCTAATTTCGAGGGTCGAACTCTTTTTTGCCTGTCCTTTCCTTACTCGTTCTCTCTTTCTCTCACTTATTTGCGTCGGGACGCCCTTTCGAATTTCAGTCGCGAATCTTTGTTGTTTGCTAAAAATTACACTGGAGTGAAATCAGACCTTTTGATACATTTACATACAATTATTTCGATTGATATAATTCTGTTATTAAATGGAAAGTAATTCTCTGGTTAGTGTTTGAACCTGCTTGATTTAAAACAGACCGCGCGTGATGAATGAGAGTTGTGTGAATGTAATATTCTCTTATTTTCGGGACAAATCAATTCACCTATTTGCGTTCCTATCTGCAACAAATAAGCATTTAATTGCTCTGTAAATTTAAATGTTAAATACATTTCAAACACCAGAAACTTTATAAAACAATTTAATTCTTAGACTCAGAACATCCAAAGATTTGGAGACGTTTTCGAGTTTTCACTACTCTCTTATATATAGAATTACTCAAATATTACCCATTCCGCTTTAAAGTATGTTATATACTTAAATATATTTGAATTTATACTGTTTTAAATACAAATAAAATACTATACGATACTTAAGTTTTGAAATTTTTTAAATCATTTTCTGTACTAGTACTTGGAGCGTGTACGGACGGAATTCATGAGTCTCTACAGCCGCGGATTCCTATTTTCGGCATATGATTTTGGTGTATGTTGTGTAGATTACGATATCGCTAGCACTTTATATGGTGAGTATGGATCGTTATGGTCTGAAAAGGGAGCAGAGTTCCACTGGAAAGGTATCCTGGATGAAGCATGTGTCGACGTGCGTGATAGGTTTGTTAGTTCAGTTCTCGCCGTTCGCGCAAAAACGAGTGTCTGCAGTCTTGCGGATTAAAGAATCATAAATAAAACAGTCAGCTCCCCTACCTATTTTGTTCATTACTAATGAAACGAGTTTGTCTATGCTCATGTAGAATTCTGATCCCGGCCGAATAACTCAAGTTTATTTGATAGATTTTGCCGACCTAGAAGGTCAGTCGTGTTCACCAGAAAGCGCCGAACGCAGCGGGGCTGTGCCTATACTCTAGTCCTATTTGAAATTATTGGTCGGTACGGCCCTGTTTTCTGGGCGCAAATTTACTAGAAAACAAACGCATTCCGACGCACCCGTAGAGCAGGGCTGCTGAAATAGAATTGCGGCAATCTGCTGGCAGTGGCCCGCTGCCGTAGCTCGCTGCCGTAGCTCGCTGCCGTAGCTCGCTGCCGTAGCTCGCTGCCGTAGCTCGCTGCCGTAGCTCGCTGCCGTAGCTCGCTGCCGTAGCTCGCTGCTCTAGCTCGCTGCCGTGGCCCGCTGCCGTGGCCCGGTGCGGTGGCCCGGTGCGGTGGCCCGGTGCGGTGGCCCGGTGCGGTGGCCCGGTGCGGTGGCCCGCAGGGCCCCGCCTTGTACTAGACTAGATCCCGCCCTAATCGCGCCCGAGCGCCCCCTTCCTCTCATTTCGTTGGTCACAACACGCAGCTTGCCGCATCGGAGGCCAGTATATAAGCGCTGGGCTAGGGCGCGCCAAGCCGGCCGCCCACTTGAGAGCGCTTGGTCGGTGCCGTGTGGGCCTACAGCCCGCCACGCATTTCGTCCCCCTCCCCTACTACCCTTTCCGCGCGAGATTCCGTTCCGCGCCATAGAGCGCGCAGCTTCCCGCGCGGGGCGCGCAAATGGAGGGGAAGCGCGCCGGGGGAGCTCGGTGCCGCCTGTTTTCGGGGAACGCGGCGCTTCGCCCCTCGCCCTCGCCCTCGCCCTCGCCCTCGCCCTCGCCCTTGCCTGCTCCCGCTCGCCCTCCCGCCCAAACGTCGTCGCCTCGCCCGCTCCCTCATCATCGTCCTCGCCCGCGTCCTCGCCGCGTCCTCGCCCGCGTCCTCGCCCGCGTCCTCGCTCGCGTCCTCGCCGCGTCCTCGCCCGCGTCCTCGCCCGCGTCCCTCGCCCGCGTCCTCGCCCGCGTCCTCGCCCGCGTCCTCGCCCGCGTCCTCGCCCGCGTCCTCGCCGCGTCCTCGCCCGCGTCCTCGCCCGCGTCCTCGCCCGCGTCCTCGCCCGCGTCCTCGCCCGCGTCCTCGCCCGCGTCCTCGCCCGCGTCCTCGCCCGCGGTCTCCTCTCCCGCGTCCTCACCCGTACCTCGTCCTCGCCCGCGCGCTTGCCCTCGCCCGCGCTCGCTCCACGCCGTCGCCCGCGCCCTTGTCCTTGCCCTTGCCTTCCGCGCCCGCGCTCTCGCAGTTGACGTGGGAGCCCCCTCCGCCCTGGCCCAAAACGCCCGAAGTCAGCCTCTCAGCTTAAATTGATTTCGCATCCCCCTATGCCCTCTCGTTGGGGGAAATTGAGTTCCAAATAGTTTAGAGCCGCGGAAGTGACACCTACTACTTTGCATACTGAGTGCCTCGTTTTGTCTTTGTCTAGGAAGGGAATTACCGATAATATGATGTTTTTGCAAAAGTTAGGTTTTTTTCCCAAATTATTCTTGTATTCTGAAGTGATTTTTGAATGAATGGCGTTGTAGATGTCTATGCTGATATGAATGCTTCATGGGCATACGAGCCAGACGGCTGAAGTCCCCGATGTGAAATTGATTTCGTGAGTCCTTAGGGGGAAGGTAAAGAGGCGATGGGATTCAGTTTGAAATTGTTCTGCTTCACGGAAGTGTCAAAACTACTTTTGTTACTGAAGTTTTCATCTTGGTTTTTATCACTAAAATGACATTGAAGAAAGGTGTGGGAAATTTTTATAGAGTGTAGCCCTTCAGATTTTTTGACAAGTTGTATTTATATTGTTTCTGACGGATTGTACAGTCGATGCCAGGTCAGGGATTGTACAGTCGATGCCAGGTCAGTATCTTTCTGTAGTGTATCAAAAGCAACCAAGGTTTTGAGATCAGCAGAGCATGAAGCCCTCAGCGATTCAACACAAATGAGAAACAGCTGTCAATGCCTAGGATAGGATTCAAACCCGCGACCCTTGTACTCAATGCATTAGGTAATACGCTTTGTAACCACCACGACTATCCATTATTACACTATTCTGATGGGAATTTTAAAAGCGTTGCGTCGTAAAACTCATACGTTGGTAGTCGAACTCGCTCGTGGCGCGAATATCGTTCTGAAGCAGACAGTCCGGCAGCAGGCTCCGAGGCCGAATTGATGGGTCATATGAATAAAAACGAGCACTTGCTCATGAGTACTTGCTCCGGAGCAAAGTGAGTCTACTCCGCGGCACTGAGCAGAAGCTCCATTTCGTATGAATAAAAACTTCGTATGTCTCCGAACAACTTACTCATGTCTCGCGAGCATTTGCTCGTCGTGAACAAGTGATAGTGCAGGCTAAGAGTTTTAAAAATGGGGTTCTTGAGCAACAAAGAGGTTACATACGTTTCGCGCGTCGCGCATATTTGTGCGGAATAAAGAGCAATAGTTTGTTGTATCATTCTTTAAATTCGAATATGAATAGCAGTAACGAAAAAACAGGCGCTAGTGGCCCAGCTAATTTTTACCGAAATGCTAAGTGAATATAAAATTATTTTTGAAAAGAGCCAGCTTTCGGAAATACGCTGTGGCCGAAACAAAACATTACAAAGTTTCAAAAAACAGTACCCCCAAAAATTCCAAGTAGAAAAGAGCGATGGCCAATTAACATAGAAGATATGCAATATGAAAACACGCCTGAAAGCAACGCCGATAAAAATCGTACCAACCATGCATTGTACTTTTCGATTCGGCAAAGATTCTAATAGTCTACATCACGAGAATTTCGCCTAATCTTGCATTTTTTTAGTCCGCTGCATATGCATATCAACACATGGTAAAAAATCGGCCAATTTAACCTTACTTTTCAAACGTGAGTCTGCTACTAAGGTCCCTCCGAAATTTTGGAGCAAGTGCTCACTCTAGAGAGTAAACGCTTAACTTTATTCATACCAATTCTGAGCATTTGCTCGTCAGTTGAGAGTACGCGCAGAGTTGAAGCAAGTACTCAGAGACTGAGCAATTGCTTACCCACTTTATTCATACGAAACTGAGTAAGATCTCGGAAACTCGGAGCAAAGAGTACTTGCTTACATTTATTCATACCACCCGATGTCTCAGGCCCATTTGAACTGTTAGGGGAGAAGGATTGTGTTTCAAATAGTTTTAAGTAATCAAAGGGATCACACTACTCTCTGTACTGAATTTCTCTTTTCTTTTTGTCATTGACATTTAGAGGATATGTAGTGAAATTTCAGCCACTTGTATATTTTTTTTTCTACAAATTGATTTTCGTGTCTGAAAGTGACCTAGTGTCTGAAACCAATAACGTCGTTGGAGTCACGTATTGAATTTTATGGCTAGATGCCGTGCTCGGGAGCTATATTTGACGCTATAACGATTATTACCCTTTCACTAGCTTGTGTGGCCGTGTCGTGTCATACGACACTACGCCGTGTTTATATCGGAATAAGGAATATTTCGTTGGGTTTACAAGGTCTCCAGTGATCTAAGCTCACGATCGATGTGAGATAGTGACAAAAATGCCTTTCTGTGCTGAATGATTCTTTCATTTGTAAAAAATATTAAAGTCGAACATATATTTCACTTTAACGACTTACTGCTGCCAATTTTGCGAACAACCAAACTTTTCAATTGCACAAGTTCATTTTATTTTAACGCAAATTGCCCTCCTTAGTCATTTACTAAGCAGGAAAATAGAACATGATTAGCTATGTAACATAAAATAGTTGTTTCATAAACACATGAAATTATAACGAAACCTAAGAACTTCCATACAAACTAGAAATCATCTTATGAGAAATGTTGAAATAAACATGCAAAACGATTCTTAATATATCATTGCATTTTCTCGCATCTATCAGCGAAAATAAATAAACCATCTTGAGCAATATGTTTTATACAGATCTGTTGGTGTGGTGTTTTTGAAATAAATAAATAAAGACACGGACACTTCACACTAGTTTTTTATGATTGGTTGATTTTGATAGCTTTGTAATCTATTCTTTGTACCATTCCGCAGATCGCAGCCAATGAAGACTATTTATAATTAAAATAACGTAACGGAAACAAGTAGTTACAAACTTTACTCTTGTGTACAGTCTAATGTCTGAATGCGAATATTTTGAAGTTCTTAATAACGCTACTGCATATCAGTATAACATAGTGTGTAAGATCATAACCATATTCATCTACTTCGTTCGGTGGTAAAACAAATAGGAACTGACCTCTATTATTTCCACACTCTTGATGCACTCCATCGCATAATAAGTTTCCGTTCCACCCTGCGAGTGACTTGTTAACACTTCCAGAAGACATTTGCGCCGCGAGCGGACCGGACTCTTATTTATCGCGCGCAAATCTGCATGAAACATGGAAGGCTCGCGCCTGAGGTATGGGGCCCCGCCACGCAGTAAGTCGCTGAGAAACGACGTGGACTCAGGCTATGCTGTCGTCCGTCGTCCGCTGTGCCGGGCTCCCGCCGCTCCCGCCGCCCCCGCCGCCCCCGCCGCCCCCGCCGCCCCCGCCGCCCCCGCCGCCCCCGCCGCCCCCGCCCGCCCCCGCCGCCCCGCCGCCCCCGCCGCCCCGCCGCCCCCGCCGCCCCCGCCGCCCCCGCCGCCCCGCCGCCCCCGCCGCCCCCGCCGCCCCCGCCGCCCCCGCCGCCCCCACCGCCTTCGCCGCCTCAGCCACCCTCGCCGCCCAGACCGTCCCCGCCGTCCCCGCCGTCCTCGTCGTCCAAGCTGTCCTCGCCTTTCTTGCAGTCTCCGCCACCCGAATTCTGACCCCGCCTCTTTATCTCCTCACCCCCGCCTCCACCTCCCTGGTTCTTGACGCCCTCTCTTCTTCCGCCACCGTCTTTTCAACACTGCCTCTCTGTCGTTACTTTCGCCATCCCGCAATTCTAAGATTTCGTAGTAGTATACATGATTCTTTTTTAAGTTTCTGTTAAGTGAGGCATAAAGCAAACTTTTTACTTTTTCGTGTGGCGTTTCTTCAGGAAGAAGTACATAAGAAGCTCATGTAACCGTCACTGATTTAATGCGATTGCGCAAAATGCTTCACAGCTAGTCACGATTAACATCTCTTCCGTAATTGTCTTAGGAATGGATACCTTTAGCTTCTCATAATTTACATTAGATATTGTATTTTTATTGTGAGTACATAATGGAGGACTTTGAAAGTCTGCATCTTTCGCCACAGTTGGACCAAGTGAGCTGTTTCCAATAATAAATAACTGTCCACGCGGGGATATTTTTTATAAAAACAATGTGGAATAACTCGCTCAGGCTTTAACCGTTAAAATCTCAGTAGAATGACACTGCGAATTACTCCACTGGGAATTCACTCTGGAATTAACTACATCATATGCATAATTTTCAATATGACATTGATATCACACTTGCTTTTCATTTTTAAATTCCGTAAAAAAATAGGATTAAAATTTAAATCGTTCACGTGTAATCGGGGTAATACGAAACTGCAACTGAGTGTGGCCCAGCGTTCTTCGGAAATTGCCATTCAATGTTTTCCGGGAATGTCATTTTGACAATGTTTACGAAGAAAAAATTAAAATACATATTATGCATGGGTAGTCCAATGTTAAATACACTAAAACTACCTTTAAAAATACTCGTATATTTCTGCAGTTCAGTTGGAAATGTTACAGAAATGAGTAGAACGGCACACACACCACCCACACTCACAGGAAAGTCAAAGCCTGTAAGGAAAAAAAAAAAACTGTAAGTAAGTCCAAACTGTAAGGAAAATGGAGTAACTTAAAGGGAGATGGACAGTAAACGTGAAACTAGAAGAGATCGTGTGAAAAGTGGCTCATTTTAATCTGATGAGAGATTAACATCTACATATTCATGAAAAATGGTAGCCAAGATACAAGGATTCACTTAGCTGTTGCAGTGAAAGGTTGGTATGGTCGTTTGATGGAGCTTTGACGCTGGGGATGGGAAAAGTGTGTGGGGGCTGAACGCTCCCGAGACGGCCAGAGATTCAGAGACACCGTTGCGTTCGGGGCGTGGCCGGGAAGGCAACTCGCGCTGACCGGACGACAGGTGACTGCGAGAGGCGGCGCGAGGGGCGTGGACGGTGGGCAGCTTGCCACCCAAAGGGGAGGGACAGGAGAGTCGGGGGAAAACGCTGTGTTGGTGCTGAAGCACAAACTTTTGCGAAGTGAAAAGTGCGAAAAGGAAAGAGCGTGGGGACGAAACCGCGCGGGGGAGTGTTAGGGTCGTGAGGGTTGTGGAGAGCGTGGGGGTTTATGGGGTCGAGGTGCGTAAGGACGGGGGGCGGGTGAGGTCGGGGAAGCTTGGTGGACGATGGACGTGGGGACGGGGGCCGTGGTTGGCGAGCGAGAGTAATGTGAGCGGGGCGGCCGGGACGGGTATGCGTAGGGAGCATTGTGGACGTGGGGGATGCGTGGTGGTCATGGGGCAGGTGGGGACGGGGCGAGTGAGGACGGGGATGCTTGGTGACGAAGAGGGTGAGGACGGGGGTGGAAGAGGGGGTGCGGGAGTACGTGGGCAGACCATGGGGACGGGGGCATATGGAAACGGAACGGGAAAGGTTGGGGACGGGGATGCGAGACAAGGGAGCGGGAGCACATGGGCGGAGCTTTGGGCGCGTGGGGAGCGTTGGGGACGTGGGGACGGGGATGCGAGACAAGGAGCGGGAGCACATTTGGCAGGACTGTGGGCGTGTGGGGAGCGTTGGGGGACGTGGGGACGGGGATGCGAGACAAGGAGCGGGAGCACATTGGCAGGGGCTGTGGGCGTGTGGGGGCTGTGGGCGTGTGGGGGAGCGTTGGGGGACGTGGGGGACGGGGATGCGAGACAAGGAGCGGGAGCACATTGGCAGGGCTGTGGGCGTGTGGGGGAGCGTTGGGGGACGTGGGGACGGGGGATGCGAGACAAGGAGCGGGAGCACATGGGCGGGGGCTTTGGGGCGCGTGGGAAGCATTGGGGACGTGGGGGACGGAGATGGAGGGGCGGGAGCACGTGGGCGGGGCGGGAGGGCGTGGCGCGGAGGAGCGGGGCTGCGGGCCTATTCGTCTCCATGGGGGGCGGGGCGGGAGAGGGGCGTGGACCGGGGCGGTGTCGTGGTGGAGAGCGGAAGGCAGAGTGAGCGAGGGCGGGGGCCGAGCCGCGAAGCGTGCGGGCGCAGGGAGAGGGCGACGGGCTGCCTGGCGAAGGGCCAAAAGGGCGGAGGCGAAAGGGAATCCGTCTGCGCGGTCGCTGGCGCGCGTCATGATACTGCGGGGCAAAGGGGCCCGCGCCGCCGCCCCCGCCCCCGCCCCCCGCCCTTCCCTCGCCCTTCCAGGCTTCATTTACCACATTTTTTCATCTCCCTGAATTGGCGCCAGCACTTTGCTTTCGTTTTCCCATTGGGGAGCAGATTTTGCGGGCGCAGCTTCTTTTGTTAATTTGAGCTCTTGGAAATGTATTGTTGGTTCGAAATGGTTTCGGAAGAGAAGAGAATATTCCACGAGAAATTTTTTTTTCAGAAATGAAGCCTTGAGATGGTTTGGGAAAATATAAACAAGTTGACTGAAGTGCTTCTCCAACACGACTCGTCATAGAAAAGCATATATTTTAATGAATGCCTATCCTTGAAATTGGTTACAAGTGAATGTTTATGTAAAAATAATTAATTATTTTTGCACTTAGCGTAAATAAGTTCTGAATGCCTCTATACGAGTACATTCAGAAATAATAATACTATTACTTACAAAATTGTAGAGTATTCTTTCGTGATTTAATAACTTTCCAGATTATAAGAAATTGAATTTTAAGTTCAATGTTCTAAACCAAAGGTTTATTACCACTTCATATATTAATGCTCTAGAACCTTCATCCGAAAAAAAAAATATTATAGAAATTTCGTTAACTCAATGAAGCTTCCACATGGAGGTTCTTCTTATTTATTTTTGGATTTTCTCCATTTTCCGGTGAACGTCAAATACGTAAACGCAACGCTGAAGAAGCAACGTTTTATTTTCACTCGTAACTCACCTTCGCATCCTCATTCGCAACTTTTCTGAAGCGTTGATTTATAGATCAAGTTGTATATTCTTGGCTTGTGAATCTCAACTTCTAGTTTACGCACGCGGGAAGTCCCCTTGATGTCTAAATTTAAAACGTGAGTGGCTTTTTCACGTCCAACTTCTGCCCGTGAAATCCATCATCGCCCGACGCGGCGCGCTCTCCATTCGGCGCCGCCGCGCCGCCCTGGGCTGCGCTGCCTCACGCCGGGCGGAGGCCTCTGTTCTGTTCTTTCGACGGCGCTGGCGCGGAGCGGGGGCGTGGCAGGAGAGACTGCGGAGTGTCGGACAGCGGCGGCTGGGGCGAGCTGTGACAAGGGGGGGGATGGGGATGACATCTCACCTGGGGCGGTGATGAACGCGGGGTCGGGGTCGGGTTCAGGGTCGGTGTTCGGGTCGAGGTCGGGTAACAGTTGGTGACGGTGTTAGGAGGGGTGTCGGTATCGGTGTCGGGGACAGTGTCAGTGTCACTGAAGGGGTTTTGGTGTCGGGTAATGGGGTTGCTAAAGAGGTTGGAGACGGGTTGGAGACGGGGTTTGGAGAACGGGGTTGGAGACGGGGTTGGAGACGGGGTTGGAGGACGGGGTTGGAGACGGGGGTTGGAGACGGGGTTGGAGACGGGGTTGGAGACGGGGTTGGAGACGGGGTTGGAGACGGGGTTGGAGACGGGGGTTGGAGACGGGGTTGGAGACGGGGGTTGGAGACGGGGTTGGAGGACGGGGTTGGAGACGGGGTTGGAGACGGGGTTGGTGACGGGGTTGGTGACGGGGTTGGTGACGGGGTTGGTGACGGGGTTGGTGACGGGGTTGGGTGACGGGGGTTGGTGACGGGGTTGGTGACGGGGTTGGTGACGGGGTTGGTGACGGGGTTGGTGACGGGGTTGGTGTCGGGGATCGGTGTCGGTGGTGATATAGGGCTCGAGGTCCATGTGGGGACGGGCCTGGTGTCGTTCGGGCCTCGGGGTCGGTGACGTTGATGATGTCGAGGTCGGGGCGACTGACAGTGTTGGTAGGGGTGGGCGGTGTGGTGCACTGTTCCTTCTGTGGGGTGGTGATGGCCGTGGGGGGGGGTGACGTCGCGACAAAGACAGCTGCCGCGCGAACGCAGCTGCTGTGGACTTGGTGGTGGATGTTGTGGTTGTAATGAAACGGCGCGGAGGTAATCTGCGTTGGCAGTCGAAACGGCACTTACTGTGGCAGTAAATGTTACAATAATAGTAGCAGTTGCTCATGGACAAGGACTGCGTATAATTGTGCGGGGTGCAGACAGGTAATGAAAGGAGAGCAATTAATGAGCTCCTGCAAATGCAAAGGACAAGGACAGATAAAGAATACATAATACGAAGTAGTCGACGAAGAATATCTAAGAATGAAGTAGATAAGTAACGTTAACTCTTTTAACTAAGAATGTTGTAGAGTGTACTTGTCATTTAGTACGGTGGGTCTGGTGGAGGGGGGGGGGACTGAGAAGTCTTCTCAGCTTGATGAAATAAATTAATGTACAGTCCAGACGATTCAGTCACTCACGATATGAATGATAATTCGAATCTCGCGTAAGGCAATTCATCTTTCATTATGTCGTAGTAGGTGAGGAATTGGGTGTCTCATACAACGATTCGTACATCATTTATGTATTCACAACATTCCTTTAGTGTTGTCACCAACAGAAAAACGAAGAATAAAAAGAAGAAAACGACATTGACTGGCAGGAATTTATGCAAGAGAGATAGAAAGATGGGCTGTTTACACTTAAAACGGCGGGGGGTGGGAGGGATGAAGGCGTCTCGGTCGTAGGAAAGGCGAGAAGTCGGATTCGTCGCCGACTCGGTTCTTGCACATTTCAGTCCGGTTCCCGGCGGGCGTTTTAAAACGTTTTCGATTCCTCGCCCCTCCTCGTCTCCCGACCGTCCCCCACCATCAACCACCATTTTGTCGCCGGCGCGGAGCACACTCCGGGCGAGAGCGTCCCGCCGCGTCGGTGCAGCGCGGGGGGAGGGGCGGGGAGAGGTGAGGTAGGGAGGAGACGCGGCGCGACGTGGCGTTTTATGCCCCAGGGCGGAAGGGCGAGCCCCGCGGAGTGCAGCTACAAAGAGAAGGAAAATACTTATGAAAGGAGTCGTTCATTTTTAATGCGTTCCGCTCCCACCTGCGCCGGCGCCGCGCTGCTTCTGCCGCGCGCCGTTCGATGCCGGAGATAAGAGGGGAAGTGAAATGTGGGGTCGGGAAGCGTCGGGCTTCCCGACTTCCTTCCTGGCAGCCGTCGCGCTAAGCCTGCGGCCCCCCCTCCCCTCCCCTCCCCCGCCCCGCCTGCCACGCCCTCCCCTCCTCCCCGGCTTCTTTTCCGCTTATTCCTCGCCTCTTCCACCGTCACCTCTGTGCAAACCTCCTTTTCCGCAGAACCCTCCTCTACACCTATCCCCTCCTTTATCTCATTCCCCGAATTCTCCCTGCTTTCCCCCCGCCACCTCCCACTCCTCTCCCACGTTTCGTCCGCCATCGTCTCCTCAGCCGTCCACCTCTGCCATCTCCGTCACGAAGTCCCCACGGCCTTCATCCTCACCATCACCCCTGCCATCTCTCCCACCATTTACCCTATCGTCTCCATCCCTCTGCCATCTTTCGCACGCCATCTCCATTCGCCTGCCATCTTCCCCACCCAAGCTCCCTGCCTAGTATTACTCACATCTTCCAATTTACCTATCTTGCTCTGCCATGTGCCCCAGTCTTTGCACTCCACGTTCTCCATTTTCACCGCCATCTTCTCTCACCACATCCTTCCGCCATTATCAACTGCATTCGTCCATATTTACTCCGCGATCTCCCGTAGCCATATTCCAGGCTCTCTCTCTCCGCAATCGATCTCCCTTCCCGATTTCCCCTAGCTATTTCCCTCCCCCCGCCATCTCCCTTTCACCATATTCTTCCGCCATTTCTATCTGTCACCCCCATGTTCTCCACCTTTCCTCCTCCCTATTCCCTCCCGGACCTCGCGTTGTGTGGTCCATGTCTTTGGGTCCCACCTTCCCCCCTTCCCCCCCTCACAGAGAAGCATGTATCCACGTCGGAATTAGGTTCGGAACGCGCCCGTCCTCTATGGGAGTTGTTCGAAACATATTTCGCGCTCTAGGTAAACATTTCAGGCTTGTGTATCTTTTCACTCATTTATTTTTCGCAAACGAATGACGCGTGACGATATGAATAAACATGATGCATTAATTACTTGAGATTTGATGTACAGTACGACAAAGAAATATGAATTTTACGAGTATTTTCATCGCCCTCTTTTTTTATCATTTAAACTGCGGTGCTACCTGACTGAAATTACATTAGAAAACACGTTTGTGTGAAATTAAATTTTCAGTTCTGTAATTACATCAAATGTAAAACAGTTTCGTTCTCGTTATGTTATTGTTTTGTTACCGACCCACTTCACTGGAATTCTTTCTGTTTTATTAAAATGAACGAGCAAAGGTTATATTTTTGTTTCAGTATGGAGACAGAAGAAAGATTTTTTTTGTGGACGGTATCGAGATTATAATAGTATCGTTTTAGTTATATAATATCGTTAGCAACATTTTTTGAGTGTATGATTTTAAGTATTCAGTATTGTTATTTTAGGGAAACGAAACTCAACTGGAAGTAAACTGTCACTAAACATGTTATCAGTAATTCGCAAAATTCTAGCTTTTTCTAAGTAGCCCGTTGATCAATCAACCAACTGATACGTCTTCGTGATGCCTCTTTTCGTTAAATTATATGCGTGTGTCACTTCTGTAATACCGCATTTAGCGCTAGTAATTTTGCGCTACATTTTTTTCTCGAAAAGAATGGACACTGGCAATAGCAACTAATGAGCACCTTTCAAAGCTAAGAACAAACATTTAGTGGGTATTGAAGACATTTTGGTCCCAGATCTACGTGGGAAAATTTGTTGAAGTTTGTTACGCCTTACAGTCTTTACTACATCCCTTAAAAAAAAAAAAACTCGTAATATATTAAAGATTATTAGAGTATGCGGTTATGTATACTTCAAAGAGGACTGTACTGAATTATTTTATTGTATTAACACAAATTATAATATACGGGTACATTACTATTCAATGTAAACTATTATTCTCTGGGTCCTTGATTTCTTAAAATGTCCCTTCCTACAAATACTCTTGTGTTTTTGATCTTTCGTCTAATTGTATATGTGGGCAGGGCAAATCCTACGTACGCAGGTCGAAATATGCTGCGGATGACAAGAAGGCACAACTAGGTGGACGAGAATACACGGTAGGATTAAGAACGAAGAGCATATTGGTCAAGTTACACGTGCGTCTTTCCACTTCATGCATGCAAGTACGAATAGGACGATGTTATTTCTACGGTATTTAAAAAGAAAATATTTGCTTTCAGGTGTACATTCCCTTTCGCAACGGGTTTGAATATATTGGATACAGATTTAATGAGTTGAGTTATATTTTGAATTCATTACTGCTTTAGAATTATTGCGAGGACTTATCTGTGCGATGGGTTTATGGTGGTCCAAAAATTGTCTGGGTAGTATTCCTGCGGAAGCGTGCTCTGCGTTTTTTTTCTTTTTTTTTTCATAATTGGAAGTGGAGTGCTTGTGGGATAGACAGAATTTTGTGGTAAAACGTATGGGCGGATTGTTTAATGTTGGTGGTAATGGGGGGTATGCCGAGCTCGTGATGAAGGAGATTATTGGGTATGAACCAAGGTGCTTAGGTTATGGTTCTTAGGAAACGATTGTGAAACGTTTCAAGTCTAAGAATGTGAGATTTGGCTGCTGAGTCCCAAGTAGGTCTTGCGTATGTTAGCATTGGACTAATCATAGCTTTGTAAAGACGAGTACCGGTTGGAATTTGAAGGGGAGCCGACGAAATGAATTGTATCAATTCTCAAACACTTTCCCAGGCCTTGATACATCAGCAACTCGATAGTATCCCACTACCGTTAACCTTCGCATTTTCAACACGCAGGAGAATTTTCACCGTGGTCTGACTATTTTTTCCGAGAGTGAGTTTTAACTGAAAGCAGATAGTACTCTCTTCCTGGCAGGAGGCGTGTCTCTTCGCATCCTGTCAGTTTCCCCTCCTCGCCGCCGCGAGCGCTGCCGTCGTCCGCGTTGCGTTGCCCGCAGTGGCACGCCCCGATGTTCTCCGCCCGCTGAATATAATTAGCCTCGCCCATATAATGCGGCCTTTAATTACACGCCTTTATGTATTCGGGCCAACTCGCAGGGCGGGGACAAGGAGTGGGGCGCCTGACGGCTATGTTATGCTTCGGCGCCCGCTTCAGCGCTTTTTTCTTATGAAATACAAAATGTTGCTCTTTGCGTTCGCCACAATTCCTTTTCAAACCGGCGTGTTTTCTTTGCGGCAGTTAATTACTCGTTTCATTAAGTGAGAGGAGAAAACCGCGGCATGCGGGTCACTCAGTTTACAGCCAAATATTTCAAGAGCTATGAAGTTGTGAAGCGGTCGCCTTCGTATCCCTGTTAGGAACTGCTTCCATTACCGTTAAGTCAGTTAAGCCCCAGCTTAACAGTATAATTCCTTTCCTTCTGGTAAGTAACCGCTGGATTTACTCACGCTTACATAGAAACTTATTGCAAGTTTAAGTTGCGCGCCGGGTTGGCGAAATACTTGAATATTGTGGGTAATTTACCTCTCTCAACTGGTTGCAAAGACGCCTAAGTTATTCTGAGAAAATTATTGTTCTAGTTTTCCCTCTTAGCCTCTTCGAGGAACCAAAGCTTACGTATTCTCAATACATTATTGGTTATGAGGTTTCTCCAGGATTATTGTTTGTACCGTGTATGTAAGTAAACAATTCTGAATGTCAAAATTTTGTTGGATAGTCTTTTTTTCTTGTATCAACAGGGTATGAAAAATACAATGATTAGTTTTGCGCAAAGAATATCATTTACTGATTGAAAATATTTTGGTTGCCAAAAATCAGTCTTATGCAAAATTTAAAGCTGAGGTTTTTACACCACTTCAGTACCATCTCAATATTTAAAAAAAAATCGCGAAATATTTTATACA
Source organism: Gryllus longicercus (assembly GCA_038098605.1). Classification (NCBI taxonomy): domain Eukaryota; kingdom Metazoa; phylum Arthropoda; class Insecta; order Orthoptera; family Gryllidae; genus Gryllus; species Gryllus longicercus. Next base: position 114,138 of record JAZDUA010001213.1, on the reverse strand, counting down.
CGTCTTTATTTAGCACAATATTATGCAACGTAGGTAACATGTGCAAAACCTGAGATGAACGGATTATCGTTGTCTAAAGAATTTGAAAGTGATTCAAAATATTGGTTGTTATGCATTTTTTAGTAAAATTTAAAGCTACACCTAAAACTGAAGAGGTTTTCATATTAACAATTCTGATTTACGATCAGTTCGTAAAATTCCACCGACACGGGGAAAGCAAGATTTCATTGCCAGCCTAACGATATTCTCTACGCACGACACGTGGCACAACACTCAAAAGAACGTGATCATTCCGCAACCAGTAATTTCCGAGACGCCTAATATTCGCCGGAAATTTGTGAAGACCACGCCCCCTCCCCCTCCTCGCCTTTCTTGTGTACCTCTTTTCGCGCGAAACGAAGTCGCGCGCGAGAGGAGCACTTTGCGTTGAAAGGAACTGGATCCTAATAAGTCGCTCGCGCGTTTTACGGCCCTTTGGCTCCGAAACTCGCTCTCTTGCCTCCGCTTACCTTCATCGCGCAGGCTCTCTTGGCGCCGACGGCGGCAGCGGCAGATGCGAGGGCTGGGCGCGGAGACGGGGCCCGCGACAAGAGTGGTGGCGGCGGGGGCGGGGGCGGGGGCGTCGTTTACTTTGGCGTGGTAAGGAGCAGAGAGGAGTGGCGGGAGGAGGTAGGGGCTGCGGGTGGGCATGAGCGGGGCGGGGCGGGCCGGGGCTGGGATGGGCGGGGGGGGGGGGGTCGGCCTAGGCGTTGGCAAGGGTGGAGGCTGCGTTTGTGGTGGCAGGGACGGTAAAGGCAGATGCGGACACGGAGGGTGGTGGCATGAGGCGTGGAAGATGCAGTGTTGGAGGACGGGAAAGGCATCTGATGTGGATGAAGAAGTAGGCAAGAAAATTCTACGAAAACAATGATTGCTGTGGGGAGCTGTTATGAGCAGGTGCGGTATGATAGGTCAATGCGTAGAGAGGTACATTGAGGTAAGGTAGAAGAAATATGGAAGAGGCTGATGAGAGTAAGAACATGGAATCGTGGAGAAGGCAATATATAGATTAATATTTTCAGATTTACATGGTGGTGTATGGGTATGCGATTGTGTTGTTTTGTGGCTGAGTGATGTTGTTTATGTGAAGCTTCCTGGTGGTACTTGTGTGGTTGAGTAGAGATTTGTGAATTGTGACATAAACGTGTCCTTAGATGGAGATGCGCGTTTGCTTAATTGATGATGTCCGTGTTCGGTTAAATAGTAATAAATGTGTTTGGTTGAATGATGAGGCGTGTTTGGTTGAATGGTGAGTCGTGTTTGGTTGAATGGTGAGTCGTGTTTGGTTGAATGGTGAGTCGTGTTTGGTTGAATGGTGAGTCGTGTTTGGTTGAATGGTGAGGCGTGTTTGGTTGAATGGTGAGGCGTGTTTGGTGGAATGGTGAGGCGTGTTTGGTGGAATGGTGAATCGTGTTTGGTTGAATGGTGAGTCGTGTTTGGTTGAATGGTGAGTCGTGTTTGGTTGAATGGTGAGTCGTGTTTGGTTGAATGGTGAGTCGTGTTTGGTTGAATGGTGAGTCGTGTTTGGTTGAATGGTGAGGCGTGTTTGGTTGAATGGTGAGGCGTGTTTGGTTGAATGGTGAGTCGTGTTTGGTTGAATGGTGAGTCGTGTTTGGTTGAATGGTGAGTCGTGTTTGGTTGAATGGTGAGGCGTGTTTGGTTGAATGGTGAGGCGTGTTTGGTTGAGTGGTGAGGCGTGTTTGGTTGAATGGTGAGGCGTGTTTGGTTGAATGGTGAGGCGTGTTTGGTTGAATGGTGAGGCGTGTTTGGTTGAATGGTGAGTCGTGTTTGGTTGAATGGTGAGGCGTGTTTGGTTGAATGGTGAGGCGTGTTTGGTGGAATGGTGAGGCGTGTTTGGTGGAATGGTGAATCGTGTTTGGTGGAATGGTGAGTCGTGTTTGGTTGAATGGTGAGTCGTGTTTGGTTGAATGGTGAGTCGTGTTTGGTTGAATGGTGAGTCGTGTTTGGTTGAATGGTGAGTCGTGTTTGGTTGAATGGTGAGTCGTGTTTGGTTGAATGGTGAGTCGTGTTTGGTTGAGTGGTGAGGCGTGTTTGGTTGAGTGGTGAGGCGTGTTTGGTTGAATGGTGAGGCGTGTTTGGTTGAGTGGTGAGGCGTGTTTGGTTGAATGGTGAGGCGTGTTTGGTTGAGTGGTGAGGCGTGTTTGGTTGAATGGTGAGGCGTGTTTGGTTGAATGGTGAGGCGTGTTTGGTTGAATGGTGAGGCGTGTTTGGTTGAATGGTGAGGCGTGTTTGGTTGAATGGTGAGGCGTGTTTGGTTGAATGGTGAGGCGTGTTTGGTTGAATGGTGAGGCGTGTTTGGTTGAATGGTGAGGCGTGTTTGGTTGAATGGTGAGGCGTGTTTGGTTGAATGGTGAGGCGTGTTTGGTTGAATGGTGAGTTTGGTGGTAGGTAGAATGTTCGTGTTGGGGACGGGCAGAGATGTTGGGGTGGCCGCGCTGTTGCGCAACATCGGAGGGCGCCCACGCCCACGCATCGCTTGCGAAATTCGCTCCACTTTGGCAGGGCGCGGGGCGGCGCGGGGTGGCGCGGGGTGGCGCGGGGCGGCGCGGGGCGGCGCGGGGCGGTGCGGGGCGGCGCGGGGCGGCGCGGGGCGGCGCGGGGCGGCGCGGGGCGGCGCGGGGCGGCGCGGGGCGGCGCGGGGCGGCGCGGGGCGGCGCGGGGCGGCGCGGGGCGGCGCGGGGCGGCGCGGGGCGGCGCGGGGCGGCGCGGGGCGGCGCGGGGCGGCGCGGGGCAAGCGTCGCTCCTCATTATCCGCGCGGGAGATGCCTAACGATCTCGCGCCGCTCTTCGCTGTCGCGCCCGCCCGCCGCCCGCCCCCCGCTTCCCCGCCGCCCGCCGGGCGCGCCTCTCCGCGCGGCACGCCCCGTCTTAGGCGCGCTACAAGACTCTCCACTTCTGTCCGGCGGGGCTCGGGGTGCGCGGTCCGGAGCTTGGGACGAGGGGGGTTGGGGTGGATGGCGGTGGCGCGCGGGGGTAGGCGGGGCGTGGGGGGAGGCGTGGCGCGGGAGGAGGCGGGGCGTGGGGTGACGGGGCGTGGGGGTGAGACGGGGCGTGGGGGTGAGACGGGGCGTGGGGGTGAGACGGGGCGTGGGGGGAGACGGGGCGCGGAAGGAGACGGGGCGTGGGGGGTGGCGTGACGCGGGAGGAGGCAGGGCGTGGGGGAAGGCGGGTCGCTTCTAGTGAACCAGCGGCTCCTTGTCAACTGGGCGAAGTCTCCGCGGTTGGTGGCGGAAATGAGGCGCTGATAACAGAAACGGACGAACACAAACGCAAGGGGTAAAAGGTTCTCCAATAAAAGTTCGTAGGAGGTTGGAAAATTTGCAAAAGGAATGTCGCTATGAGATGGGGAGAAGTATCAAGAGAAATAAGAAATATGTTGAAATTAGAGAGGGGTGAATCGGCGGTTCAGGGAACAAATGGAGGTAGGAAAACGTGTTTGTTTATTTAGTGTATGGCGTAATGGCCCGAGCGCGCGCGCGTGTGCGTGTGTTTGAGAGAAGAAGAGATAAAGACAGAGAAAGGGAGAGAGTCTGAGAAGAGGTAGAAAGCGAACGAAAAAGAAAGTGAAAGAAAGGAAGGAAGAAAGAAAGAAAGAGGGAATGAAAGATAAATTGTAGGCGGAGAGGGTGAAAGAAAGCTTAAGAGAAGCTGACGGCAGAGAATAAGTAAGGAGAAAGTGAAGAGACTAAACAGAACTGTTGTATTTAATGTTCTATTGTTTTAATTAAAGTGTCTGAGACTGGGAAAGTAGATAGCAGGGATAAATAATAATCTTTGTAAAGGGAGTAAAACGTGCTCTAGCATGGAAATGTGATTAAATGAATATTTGATGTAAATGGATTTTTAAACAGTATTTGCTACATGAAATAAAGATTCACTTTTGGTTGGATTATGTCAGTTTTAATATCGTTTTAACGAAAAGCAAAATAAAATAAATTTATATTGGATATTCTGTAACGCAAACAAGTTTGACGACCCATTGACATAAATTATTTTTAATTGAAGGTATCATTTATAAAACATCTCTGGAACCATAATATTTGATTGGATATTGATTAAACGAAATTATTAAATCTAGTTGAATTCACAATTATTTTTTCCTTTTGCTTCTCTAATTATTTAAATATAATAACAAATACTCCGTTTTACTTAAAAGTATACCTATTGATCTTAAGGGAATTGAACCAAACATTTCTCAAATTTAAGGTGGAAGTAACTGTCTCTTCCTAATATATTTTATGCTAGTCGTTATCTATAGTGTTAGTAATTATGAGGAGAGTAGCTTAAATGTTCCTGTTTTGAAAATATCTGTTAATGACCCCTTCTAGTTTTTTTTCTGGTATAGATTAAAATGCTTCGAAGTAGTTGCATTAATGCAATCTAACATAAATATACCCTTCGAGTATACACTTACTCTCTCAGTATCTGCTGTCTCTGTGTAATGAAAATGAGTTCAAGAATTTGCAGCTAAGGTTTATGAAGCGTTTCCAAACATTTACTGGTAAGATGAAGGGTTTTACTTCTTGTAATTGAAAAAATTGTTATGGAACCCACGGTTGGCAGTTTGAAGCGGTCTGGAAGTTCAATTTTGTAACATTCGATGATAAAAGTTGCAAAATTCTATTCGCATCTTCAACGGTGCCCTTGTGCGCTTGGCCGTGAGAATGGGCACGTGAGACTTGCGGAAAAAATATTCGGGTGCTAGTAGGTTAATGACATCCAGGAACGTACGTATAAATACACTTGTGGGTGATGCGGTCCTGGATTTGATCCCCAGGCGAGGCAAAAACGAAACTGTAGCTTTCTAAGTCAAATAGCCTCAGTTTCTACAGCTGTGTACCGAAAGAAAAACGCAGACAGGCCACAAAAGCTAGATATGGTGATAGAAATTGGTCATACTCGTCTCATGTATCCCTTACCCCCAGGCGCAGATGATAAATACGAATGAAAATATTCGTAATAAGAGAGCTCAGACCCGTAAACACCGCTAACTGATGAAAGTCGCGTTAATCCGACTCTAAAATGCCAAATATATACTTACCTAATGCATACATTCCTATGTGTTTTACACCTACACCTTAAGCTCTTGTGTAATATTTCATCTTGTATACACATCATTCCATTCACGACTTTCCTAAACAAACTAATTGTTTACATTCTACATGTCTTCCGGGCTGATGGGCCGTGGTCCAGTTGGCTTTGAATTCCCGGAAGACATGAAGAATATTGACTCCGGCCGTGAAAGCCTTCAATGCTGTATAAACTAATTGTTTGTAACTATCACAAGGTGCAGCACTGTTGCGACGTCGTACCTACATTTTAGGAAGTTGAGCGTGTTACTCGAGCCTTTCATTGGAGCGCAGCGTGCCAGCGAATGCCAAGTTCAACAGGAACTCCGAAGTGCTGGACCTTGCCGCGGAGGTGCTACACGGAAACGGTGTTCTCTTCTTTGTTCAGGGCCATGCTCGGCTTCAGCCTCCTCCCCTCTTCCGGCCAATGCCCTGCCTTTAGCCTCCTTGGCGACGTCACAACCGTCTCCATTGTTACCTAAATGACGGAGGCAATGGAATATCATCGTTTCTAGGCTTGAAGCACGTGTTTCTTGTACATTTTTATTCATATTTTGTTCAATTTACAAAACAGTAGGAATATTAAATTACAGGTTTTTCTAGAAGAACTTGAGTGAAGTAATAAGTCTGTGGATGATCATCGATGAGTTAAAGGATTGTAAGTTATTTACGTTATTGAACATAAAACGAACAATTATTTGTAAAGCATATATTAGCATAACTTACTAATTCAGTAAATGTAGAGGATTTAAAGCATTTTCAGCAATCTTATTTCTTGACTGTTGTCAAGTATAACGATATATATCTAATAATAACATTGGTCAGGAAATGTGAACGAAATTATACTAAATAAGCAAATACAAGTCGATTTGGATAGTTTATTAGAGCAATTAGCGAAAAACTTCATCACGTGCTAATTGAAGAGCTCAGTCGAACAGGGGGCACATTGCCCTAGTTCTGAGATATTGAAGGTTTTATTACGACTTTCACAAAATAACTCGGTAAACTTTTAAACACTCTACTTACTGGACTTAAATAACATATTACAATGAAAGAACAATATTTGAAGTTCTATTGAATGCTAATAACTCAATTTCACAAAAATGTGGGATAGTCCCTTGTTCTAATGAGCCCTTAAATTGTTAAATGACCATTTACTAATTAACCATCCGACGATAAATCACTTACAAACCTAACTAATTAGATTTAAACAAGATAAAGGAAATAGTGTTATTCAAGGTAGTAGAGAATTTTGAAATATTGAAACTAAAAGAAAATATTTTAAGCAAGTTAGTTGAGATATTATAGGATTCCTTCAGGATCTTGGATGATAGTTTTTAAAGGGATAAGGAATGATCTTGCCCCCACCCTCGAAACTTGCGTAGGGTGAGGTTTGAGAAAGAAAGGATCGCATTGAGTTCTGGCCCTTTTTAAAGTAACTGTCCCGCTATTCGTCTAAAATTTTGATCGGGGGAAAATATGGAAAACTGTCTAACAGGGTAACCAATATCAGAACTCTTAAGACGAGAAGAAAATTAGTTGTCCTTGCAGCTGTTTAACTTATGTCGGAATTCATCACTCCCGGGACTCGAACGCAGGACCTTTCGTTCCAAAACTAATGTTGAGGACTTGCAACTACATACGTATACGCGCTAACTCGCTTGATTTTTCAATAAAGCAGAGACTCGTTTTAGTTTGGATGTTAGACCCCTCTGTTGTCTTGGCAGCAGACACGTCTTTCGTTTGTGCTACTGTTCGGTTGTTTCCTTTATTTCAGCAGGTGCTCCCCCGTTTTGCCTCGGCTCCTCCCTCACTGGCTTTCGGACATTCCTTGTTCTTCCCGCCCTGCCCTTTCCCACCTTACTTTTTTCCGCCCTGATTTTTTGCGGTCGTGCGCATTCCCACCCCGCTCCTACCAACGCTGTTCTTCCTCTGCCTGTTCATTCTTTGCCTGTCCATTCTCTGTCTGTGCATTCTTGGCTATCCGGGATGAGCCGCGCCAGCACTTCGGAGTTCCTGTTCAACTTGGCATTCGCTGGCACGCTGCGCTCCAATGAAAGGCTCGAGTCACACGCTCAACTTCCTAAAATGCAGGTACGACGTCGCAACAGTGCTGCACCTTGTGATAGTTACAAACAATTAGTTTATACAGCATTGAAGGCTTTCACGGCCGGAGGCAATATTCTTCATGTCTTCCAGGAACTCAAAGCCAACTGGACCACGGCCCATCAGCCCGGAAGACATGTAGAATGTAAACAATTAGTTTGTTTAGGAAAGTCGTGAATGGAATGATGTGTATACAAGATGAAATATTACACAAGAGCATAAGATGTTGGTGTAAAACACATGGGAATGTATGCATTAGGTAAGTATATATTTAGCATTTTAGGGTCCTATTAACGCGACTTTCACCAGTTAGCGGTGTTTCCGGGTCTGAGCTCTTTCTCGGTCAATTGTACTGACGTTTCGGCCATCTTGCTGTGGCCTCGGCTCATTTCGGATTGCCAAGAATGCATTGACTCCGGCCGCGGAAGCCTACGAACGCATTCTCTGTCTGTTCTTCCCGCCCCTTGCCAACCCTGCCCTTTCCAACGCGTGTCCTTCTCCGACCTCCCCCCTCCCCGAGTGACCGAGGGTGGCCTCTGTTGACTCATGCAGGTGGCTCGCGGACGCATTAAGTGCTGCGGATATCGGCACGCGCTGTTGACGCAGCGATAAAGGCGCGACAGCTGCTTCCTCCCGGCGAAGACCGAGGCTCTGGAGGCTCCTTCTTGGAAGTGTAACTTAAAACGCCTGCTCCAATATTGTCTTACGTCTTCGCCGGGTGGACAAGATTTTCACTTCTGATCTCGACATCTATTCTCGTGCCGGAACAATAGACTTTCCTTTAAAAACATTTCCAAATTTCTTTAACATTTATCAAGGAAAACTGTCAACGTTTTTTAGAGATTTTATGATATTAAATGAAAATAGTACAGTAATTAATATTTCGTCATTGAGAGCTTACGAAATTTCAACGGAAGGCCGAGAATAATTCCATTCGAGTTTTGGAAAGAACACACAATATTTCATGGATTTCCAAGGAATGGATTCTTTGGGCAGAGAAAATGGAGTGTGTCCATTATAGTGCGGGCCTGGAAATGTTCAATTCCAATTTTGATATCCACATTCTTGAACGTACTAAACAATTAAGAAAAGATATTTTCAAGGTTTTCCTCTGCAAGTTAAAATCAATTACATTACTTTATTCTCCAATTTTTCTTAGCGTATATCTTGAAAATAAAATAAAACCATACTCATGTTTTTCTTGATGAATGAAATGTACTGAAATGAACTTGTAAATGGCTTCGACGTTTACTTTCGTGATGTCCTCGTACGACGAAAATATAGTGCGTCACGAGACATTTTTAAGACATTTTGCCACTTACGTAATCGAATTTCACTGTTTTCCGGACTCGCGTACGTGCATATACCTCAGCGAAACTCTTAGATTTCTGTATGTCTTCACGGGGGCCGTAAACAAACACTTTACGAAGAGGCATGGGTGAACAGGTGCCGCTGCGGAGGGATACTTCTCTGAATTATACGTGATGTTCACTTGTTTAGCGAACTGTCTCTTTGGCTCATTCTTATAAAAAAATAGCTATCTACGTATATTGCTCCCAAGGCAAAAATGGGCAAAAATTAAAGCGGCATATGATAATAAGTAAAACACGTAAGTCATAGACACCCCGCTCCCCGCAGTAAAGCTCCTGACTTTACATTATTTTGCAGTATTTCCGATATCTGATGTCGACAAATATTATTTTGTCACATACCTACGAGTATTTCGTTAAACAACCTGCTACATACGTTTCGTATTTTGTATTTCCCGGGGGTTCCACCGTTCGCTTTTTCGGGGGTACAAACGAACGGTAATTGTCCAAGAAAACAGCATCATTCGCACTCGGAAGGCACGCGCGTCGCGTTTGGACTGTTTCGCACCGGACGAAGCCATCCAAAGAATAATTAGCAACTTTCTCGGCGGTTTGCGCGCGGCGGCCTTCGCGCAGTCTTTTGTTCCAGGTGGCGACGGCGCGATCGCCGGCGCGTGCAAGGGCGTCATTTAAAATTTTCCAGGCGTTTCCCGAGTGCCCGGCCGCCGACGCGCCCCGCCCCGTCCCGCCGCGCCCCGCCGCGCCGCGCCCCTCCGCGCCCCGCCCCGCCGCCCCCCGCCCCGCCGCGCTCGGCCCCGCCGCGCTCCGCCCCGCCGCGCTCGGCCCCGCCGCGCTCCGCCCCGCCGCGCCCCGTCCCGACACCCCGAACCCGCCTCTCCGCGCCCCGCCCCACCGCGCGCTGTCTTTCGTAACTGCAGCCCGTTCCGCAGGATTTAGCAAAACAATATTCGACTTAACGCGCTCTCCCCAAGGGGCCGTCCGGAAGGTGAGCGGTCTTCTTATCCCCGAGCGCCCGTTCTGTTTATGCCCCGTCCGGGAGCGTTTCCGCCTCCGACGAACACAGGCCGGGATGGGACGGCGGGGAGTTTGGTGGGTGGATGAGCGAGTGGGAAAAGTGTGTGCGTGTGCGTACGAGTGGGCAGAAGGGAGTTAACGGTGGGGCGAGTGAGCAGGCGAGTAGGAAGGAGAGTGGCTGTTGGGAGAGTGTGGGAAATGTAAGGGAATGGGCTGGGGAGAGGAGTGTGGGAATGGGTTGTGGGAGGGGGGAGGCGAATGAGCCTGCGGGCTGCGGGCTCCACCAAGTTCTCTTAATGACGACATTCAGAAGCCTGCGTCTTCTTTCCCTTTAGGGGTTTTGTTCATCCATCCACTCACTCTTTTAGATAACTATTCTTTTTCATCCATATCTCTAAAAATGCCCTCATTGCTTGCATTATATCATTTCGGCATGAAGCTGCTTGCATGAAGCAGTGCATTCCGAAACACTACAACCCCTTACGATAACAATGTAAAGAGAGAGAAACATTTTTTTTCGATTTGCGTCCCATTTTTGATCCTCTGCTTTCTCTTCCCTATTGAAATGAATTCTTTCATCTAATTTCTCAATGGTTTAATTCTGTTTCTGTGATTCCTGATGTGTAGTAATTAGCTACTACACATTAGCTACTACGTGATAGCTGTGATAACTACTATGGTATTTGCAAATGCTTCATATTTTTGTCGCCAAAAAGTATCGCCTCGTGCATAAGGCAACTCGCTGTATCTGCTCACGTCCACGTTTTTTCACATGGTAGCCGCAGCTCCTGACACCTTCGCATGATTTGAGTTAACATTCTCACCACGGTATCTTTCGTGATCTTCATCTTGGAACAAAATAATCCCGTTTATCGTCGTTCTACCCTTCATTTCAGTTTCCACCTCCTTCCGACCGACCGAAAGACCTACTGGCTCTGAGGGCTAGGGCACGCAGCCTTCTGCCTCGTGTCCCGAGGTGCTTTTTGAAAAGTTCATAACCGTATTACAATCGCGGTAGCGACTCCACCTGCTACTTCCCGCACCGTCACCGCCTCCAGCACCACCTCCGCCGCATCTGCCTGTGCCTCAACCTCTAACTGTGCCTCCGTCTCCGCCTGCCCTTCCATCTCTTGCCACTCTTCTTCCTTCTTCTCCAATTCCTCCTCCTCCTCCACCTCCTCCACCTCCGTTGCCCCCACCACCACACAGCCAGAGCCGCTGCCTTCGCTTTCGCCACGACCTTTGAATCCACCTGAAGCCCGTGCGTACGTCTCGCTGTCCGTGGCCACCGTCCTCGCTACCGCTGTTGCAACCGATTCGTCGACTGCCGCCTCCGCTGCCGGCTCTCCGTCTACGTCTTCCTTCGCCTTCGCCTTCGCCACCGCCACCGCCACCGCCACAGCGAGGCGACCGCTCGTGCACTGAGCCACCTCTCAGCCGCGGAGACGCTGACGCGGGCGGACAAAGGAGAGACCTTGGAGGGAGGGAGTACGCTTCCGCGGCCGAGATAAGATACGCCGGTGTTCAGAACCCACAGGGCTGACTGGCGAGTGAAGAAGGCTCCGCTTGGAGGATAACGTTGGCAATAGAAACAAGGAGCCCCGAATTTAAACGTAAGTGAATCTATCACGTATGTGCTCCACGCCCTGGGATTGTAGATAAAATAGAAAAGATACCGAAGACAACAAGAATTACCACGTCTTGCACAAGAGGAATTCAGAGTGCAGCAGGATAACAATTGCGGCGTGTCAAAAGAGCGTCGGAGAATAAAATGGAAGGGAATGAAAGAAGTATAGAAATATACTGAGGGTAGGCAGGGTGCGTGTTGTAGAATAAGGATTGTGTCGAGTCCAGAGGAAGCCATTGAGGAAACACACAAACCAGAAAGTCGAATGGAAAGGTCGAAAGGAAGAAAAATAAAAATAAATCGAATGAACCTGGGGGCGGAGGGCGGCGCGGAGTGCACGCGTGGGGCAGGGACAATGCGCGGAGTGAAAGCGGCGGCGCGGTGCCGGGCCGGGAGTGACCGACGTGGACGGCCGCGCGAATGGGCGGCGGCTCGGGGCGATCAGCCAGCGGCGCAGCGTCGACGGGGGCTGCTGGAGGGCTGCGAAGGGCTGCAGATAGCCAAGCATTGTCATGGGTGAGGGTGAGGGTGAGGGTGGGAGCGAGGGCTTGAGGAGGAAGTGGGGCTGCTGCGAGACCGCGAGAGTGAGGGGAGGATGGTTTTTGATTGATTGATTGATTGATTTGATTAGTGATTCCGGGCGCGTCAACTGCTAAAGTCATTAGTCGCGTAAGTGTAATGCACGTTTTAATCGCGGTGGTGTTCCTCGCTGTATTCTAGCGCTGAACTACCGTTGACTTACGGGGATTTTCCCCAACAAAGTATCTCCCATCAGCATGGCACCGCCGCAGTCGGGAGCAACTCTAAGCCTTTGATATGTGGTAGTGTAGTGCGTGTGAATGGGGTGACGTTATGGCAAGGAAGGGGAAGGAAAGATCGCGCGTGGTCCATGGCCCGATTGTGAGGGTTCGTCTGGTGTTAATAGCCATTCGCCTGGTGTTAATCGGAGAAACCACGGACAATTAACGATCAGAATAGACGGCAGCTAGAATTCTCCTTCAGACAGCGACTCAATTCGATCTAGCAGACAAAAGAGTGTCGGAAAACCTGCCACCATCGACACTGAAACCCTAGGATGTCCCAGTCAGAGGCACTGCAGTGACATCAGTTGTTGCCCTGTGGAGGAGGTGATGAAGGTGGAAGATGAGATGGGGCAATGGGGGGTGGATGATCACAGACTAGTGTTCCTGCAGGGTGGTAAAAGGCGGCCGATCACAATGGGCGAGAGGGGCGGTGAGTGGGCGGCCAAGCAAAAGGTAGCGCGGGAGGGAAGGGGGGCTCTAGTGAACCCAACACCATCGAGGGGCTGAGGGCAGCTTACAGCTCAGCGATTGGAAGGGCGATGTGGAGGGAATGGCAGCGCGATGGGTTCGGATGTAGAGCTGCAGCGGGGCGGAAGGCAAAGGCCGAGGGTGGCGGCGGCGGCGGCGGCGGGGGTGGAGGCAACAATGGCGTGGCCTCCGGGCGGGGAAGGGCAGGCCCGGGCCTGGCGGGGGGGCGTGGGCCGGGGCCGGAGGCGGGTGAGCGGGTGAAGCGAATCGCGCGGCGATGTACTCGGCTGTCAGGAGCCGCGTGCTCCGACAAAGCGCTCCGCAGGAAACGTGACGGCGCTGCGGAAGCAGGCCCCAATGAGCCGCGCCAACAGCCGCTGATGGAAACAGACGTACGGGATTGTGGCAGAAATAATGAAACACGCCAACGCACGGCGCCGGCGCGCCGGCCGGGTACGTGTTTTATGGCAGGCGCTGTTTTCGCGATTGAACGCTTCATGGAGACGGTGCGTGAGGTTGCAGCTCTAGCTCTGCTTCAGGGCTGCTGACTGGGGTGCCTTTAAATTTTCTACCTCGTATACTGACGGTGTTAGTGTAATTTTATTTGAGAGAAAATTAGATGTGGTGATTAACCGACTCACTTATTACAAGTAACATTAAATTTGTATTTATTATTATTATTATTATTTGTATTATTATTATTGTTATTATTATTATTGTATTATTATATTGTAGGCATTACATAATATTCTTTAAAGAGATAATTTAACTAAGATAACTAATATCGAATTGATCATACCTATTTTGAAAGCGTTCAAGTATGTTCTAATTTGATTCTCACTCTAAAATATATTTGGTTCATCATACAATTTAAAAGAAGATTTTTATTTTTGTGAGGTACTTTATGTCGTTATTGTAGTCTATTTTTCAAATTTTCTGATTTACTAAAATCACAGGAAAAAGGAATGATGAGTTTGATTTAGAAATGGACAAACGAGGTTTTTTATAGCATTTTAAAAGTTACATTCTGACGTGTAGAGTTAAGTATTTATAAATGAATTGTCAATTTAAAAAGAGAAATAATATGGGAATACATATCGTATATATTACAAATTGAACGTAAAATTGTAATATTATGGGGAGGCATTATTCCCGAATAGAATTAATTCCCGAATGCAAGTAATTTTCGTGGCTCGTATCTTTTGAATTTATTGCACACATTTCATATTTCATCGAAGTGAACAATCGATCTCTGTGCCATTTTATAATAGCTTTTGAACTCAACAACTGTTAAGGAATCCTATTTAACTTATCCGCAAGAAACACAAAGAATACAAAGTTTACAGGATACTCTCACCGTTGTCTCCAAGATAGATGACAAAGCTGCTCTATCCTCAATACACTACCTTTTTTGTTGAAGTGACAAACAAAACAACAACCTTGATCGCCGGTTCCGCGAAACGAAAGCCGTACTTAGAGAAAAATCCATCAAAGTTACGCGCACGAAATCTGATTGGCCGGGAAGCCGAGGCGCGTCATAAAACGTCAAACACGTTGCGCTGACGTGCGGGGTTCGCGTTATGGATTTCCCTGAGATTGCAGCCGTTTCCGTGAAGGCTGCTCTGCCCTGCTCCCCCCTCCCCTCCACCTTCACCTCCACTGCGCCGCCAGAGATCAGCTGCAGCGCCGCCCTACTCCGGTAACGCCCATTCCCTCCTTACTCCGCGAGAAGGATAGAGTTGTATTGTGTTTTGATAGCTTACATTCAATGATTATGTCTACGATATTCCAATTGTTTCGCCTTTGATGCAACAATGATGTTGTAAACGAATGTTGGAACAGGGATGTTGTAAACGAATGTTGCAACAGGGATGTTGTAAACGAATGTTGCAACAGGGATGTTGTAAACGAATGTTGCAACAGGGATGTTGTAAACGAATGTTGCAACAGGGATGTTGTAAACGAATGTTGCAACAGGGATGTTGTAAACGAATGTTGCAACAGGGATGTTGTAAACGAATGTTGCAACAGGGATGTTGTAAACGAATGTTGCAACAGGGATGTTGTAAACGAATGTTGCAACAGGGATGTTGTAAACGAATGTTGCAACAGGGATGTTGTAAACGAATGTTGCAACAGGGATGTTGTAAACGAATGTTGCAACAGGGATGTTGTAAACGAATGTTGCAACAGGGATGTTGTAAACGAATGTTGCAACAGGGATGTTGTAAACGAATGTTGCAACAGGGATGTTGTAAACGAATGTTGCAACAGGGATGTTGTAAACGAATGTTGCAACAGGGATGTTGTAAACGAATGTTGCAACAGGGATGTTGTAAACGAATGTTGCAACAGGGATGTTGTAAACGAATGTTGCAACAGGGATGTTGTAAACGAATGTTGCAACAGGGATGTTGTAAACGAATGTTGCAACAGGGATGTTGTAAACGAATGTTGCAACAGGGATGTTGTAAACGAATGTTGCAACAGGGATGTTGTAAACGAATGTTGCAACAGGGATGTTGTAAACGAATGTTGCAACAGGGATGTTGTAAACGAATGTTGCAACAGGGATGTTGTAAACGAATGTTGCAACAGGGATGTTGTAAACGAATGTTGCAACAGGGATGTTGTAAACGAATGTTGCAACAGGGATGTTGTAAACGAATGTTGCAACAGGGATGTTGTTACAATGATGTTAGATTGGTGTTGTTACTATGATGTTAGATTGGTGTTGTTACTATGATGTTAGATTGGTGTTGTTACTATGATGTTAGATTGGTGTTGTTACTATGATGTTAGATTGGTGTTGTTACTATGATGTTAGATTGATGTTGTTACTATGATGTTAGATTGGTGTTGTTACTATGATGTTAGATTGGTGTTGTTACTATGATGTTAGATTGGTGTTAAAATTAGTCCCTTTAAAAATGTTGAACTATAATGACGTTGCTTCTAAGATCTTGGTACTCTTTTGTTCACACGTATCTTTTATTTTCCAGGTAAAGCACTAGAAGACCGTGTGGCGGTCGTCTTCAGGACACCACAGTAAGAGGCAAATTCACAATTTTAGAAATATAATTAATATAGAAAAATTAACGTAATAAAATGTTTTAAATTCAATGATGAAGAAGAAAATAACATATAAAGATTAGTTAAATAAATGCAGTAGCTGGTGTAGACGTGATAGAAATCTGTTGGGGCTGAAAATCAGGCATATGAAGCAGTTCGTTATACGTCAGTAGAATTTTGATGTTTTATAAATAATTATTATAATATTAAATTTAATATTTTATCAAACTTAACTATTAGTATATATAAATTTGGAAATCGAATTAATAGTGCTATGTTGGTTTTTGTTGCATTTGTCCCCACAACTATTAAACATAAATATGCATTCCGATTAAGTGCTCTGCGTTAAACTGAATTGCATTTTTGCGTACTGCATTACATTGTACTGCATTGCGTTATACTACACTGCACTGCGCTGTAATGCAGTGCGCTATGCTTCGTTGCGTTCCGCTGCATTGCGCTGAACTGCATTGCGCTGCGCTGCACTGCATTGCGCTGCGCTGCGCTGCGCTGCGCTGCGCTGCGCTGCGCTGCGCTGCGCTGCGCTGCGCTGCGCTGCGCTGCGCTGCGCTGCGCTGCATTGCGCTGCGCTGCACTGCGCTGCGCTGCATTGCGCTGCGCTGCACTGCATTGCGCTGCACTGCGCTGCATTGCGCTGCATTGCGCTGCATTGCGCTGCATTGCGCTGCATTGCGCTGCATTGCGCTGCACTGCACTGCACTGCACTGCGCTGCACAGCATTGCGCTGCGCTGCACTGCACTGCACTGCACTGCACTGCGCTGCGCTGCACTGCACTGCATTGCGCTGCGCTGCACTGCACTGCATTGCGCTGCGCTGCACTGCGCTGCATTGCGCTGCACAGCATTGCATTTGCATTGCGCTGCACAGCATTGCATTTGCATTGCGCTCTGTTGTTAGTCTCTACTGCATTGCGTTGTGCGGCATTGCAGCACTGTTCTGTAGTACGCTGGTCTACGTTGCACTCTATTGTATTGTGCTGTACGGAATTGCAACGCTATACTTTATTTCGCGTGCCTGCATTGCGCTGTAGGCATTGCGATGCTGTACTGCATTGCGCGGCACTACTGTGCTCTGCAAAATATATTCCACTGCATCACATTCTACTTCACTGCACGTGACTAGTTAAATTACTTATTTTTTTAAAAATTATGTGTCAGTTGTTTTTAAAGAAGTACCATCATATTAATTTTCTAGGGGTGATATGTTTTGATTATTGCAACTTTTCAAATATTTTTTTTGAATATGTGACAAGGAGTTAAATAATCTCTGCTTTTGACAAAGAATTTATTGTGAAAAAAACCCATCATTTTACAGGATCTGCAGTAACGTGTGTGACTAATTTTGCAACACTTTGATCTTGTCCTAGACCCAGCAAGCTCTGTAGATTTGTTTTATTTTTTGAAACTCGTTCCCTTATCACGCACGCTGAGGTTGTGTACTCAAATTCTCTGAGGTTACAGTTGGGTCTAAAATTCTATGACAATCTCACAATTTCTAAAACTTGACCCTGCGTTTTGTTCTGGCGTAGTTACGAAAAAATGTTACTGTTTCCTACTTGGGTAGTGGAAAGAATCACACTTTGTGGTATTACAAACGTATATTACAGACGTACATGCGTATCTGTGTGGTTCGAAACATTTTAATATCAAGATACGACTGATAACGATTATACATCTGCTCCCTTAAGATATTACATGTTTAAATCCGTTAAAATTTTAGGATTTAAATTCATATTTTTTAGGTTGTTAGTTATCATTCATTTTTTTCTTTTCATATTTATTTATTTTATTTGACTCTATTTGATACAGTGTCACCCTACTCTTGAAGTAGGCATATACGAATTCAAAAGTCACAACACGCTGGTTAACAAGATCGTGACCGCGACGACTAGCCATTTTAAAACGCTTCATTTCGTTAAGATTTGACAGAAAATTAATTCTATTAGGGTTTCCTTCAGCAGATCTCTCGCTCGATTATTAGGTTACGAAATTTTCATTGCTGGTTTTTATTCTTTTTCTCTCCTCCCTTCCCTCCCTCACTGTACTCTGTTATTTCAAAACGTATGGTTTCATAATTGAATTTTTTTAAAGTGTGGTTTCCCAGAAATTTTCGAAATATTGAGTAATGTAAAATGAAATTTACTTATTACGAGCGTATTGTTTTCCCTTTACAGCTGGTTTTTGAGTTTTGAACTCACAATCGTTCGGTTTGTGCATTGCTAGTATGTTGCACGATTACAATACTTTCCCTTCACTACTTGCGTAGTACGGCGTGAAGGTAAAAATGCATGGTTCTTGCTCCTATGTGTGGTAAATAACTTTCTTTAATACGTTGCGTAGTCAGAACGTACGTTTGGTACATCCTTGATTCCTGAAAACTGATTTACAGCAAAACATCAGTCCACCTGCCCATGCGTAGGTCTGTTTGTGAACAACGCTAGTGGCTAAACTATGAACAGGATTTTCATCAAAATTGATATTCGTCAATCAATCTGGCTGATGTGGCGGACTTTTGAATTTGAAAATACTTTGATTTTGGGCGGTACTTTACGTGACACCCCAACGACTTTTTCAAAATTTTCTCAAAAATAACTCTAAATTTATTTATCTTTTCCCTTGAATATTGCAAAGTACGATTTTTAAAATGGCAAGATCAGTTTTTGGTTAAATTATTGAATTTTCGGGAATTGCTATGAAACATTTTCCGGCGCCTTCCCACATCGACGACAAAAAATAGATTTTTTTCGTAACGAAATCTGTCCTTCAAAAATAGATCTTTAAATAAGGTACAATTATTTTCGAAATATTCCTATAATTTTCCGTGTAAGTCATTTTAAAAACCACCAAATCCCCCAAATCGGCTCCAAAGTTCTTCATCGTGAAGTGCGAAGAACGCTTATACGCCTGGGAAGTTAGCAATTCTGAACCGACAATCTTGGTAGGAGTGCGATTTCTCGAAACGAGACGGAAATAACTTCTAGCTGCACCTGATATTCCCAAAATTATGTTATCATTTTCGCTGGAATCATCATCTCTGTTTTCGAACGTAAACAAGGATGAAGTTGAAATTATCGTTTACGGGAAATTACAATATTGTAACAGTAGAATAATTGTTACTTAATTATTGGGAAAGTTGAGCTCTACGTACAGTATTTGGAAATTGGAAAACTTGGGAAATTACACTGCTGACGTTGACGTATGAAGTGACAACGTATAATGGCAAAGATCAAAGTTGATATTGCTGAAATTTCATCCTCATTTGTGTTTCCTTTTATCTTTGGATATACATCATCAAATCATTGCTAATAACGTAAAGGCCCAGTACAGTTACACAGAGAGATTAAAAATCTAATTTTGTAAAATGAGCCAATATGCCGCGAAAATCGTATCATTTAAAAGAGAGTGGTGCGTTTATTAAGCTTTCTTCCACCTTCTTTTAGGCGGTTATCCGTCGTATTTGGCAAGAGCGAACGCGTCGACATTCGTAAACATAGCACCGGAATGGGAAGGGAATAGCCAGGGAGTGAGAGTTGGGAAGCGAATAGGTTGTGATCCTGTGGATAAGTGAGAGAGAATTTGGGTTAGGGGGAATATGGGCTGGAGAACGTGTGGGCTGGAGTGCTCGTGGTGTTTGAGAGCGTATGGTTTGGACAGGGTATGGGTCGGACAGCGTATGGTTTTTGGGCAGCGTATGGTTTTTGGGCAGCGTATGGTTTTTGGGCAGCGTATGGTTTTTGGGCAGCGTATGGTTTTTGGGCAGCGTATGGTTTTTGGGCAGCGTATGGTTTTTGGGCAGCGTATGGTTTTTGGGCAGCGTATGGTTTTTGGGCAGCGTATGGTTTTTGGGCAGCGTATGGTTTTTGGGCAGCGTATGGTTTTTGGGCAGCGTATGGTTTTTGGGCAGCGTATGGTTTTTGGGCAGCGTATGGTTTTTGGGCAGCGTATGGTTTTTGGGCAGCGTATGGTTTTTGGGCAGCGTATGGTTTTTGGGCAGCGTATGGTTTTTGGGCAGCGTATGGTTTTTGGGCAGCGTATGGTTTTTGGGCAGCGTATGGTTTTGGGGCAGCGTATGGTTTTGGGGCAGCGAATGGTTTTGGGGCAGCGTATGGTTTTTGGGCAGCGTATTGGGTTTTGGGCAGCGTATTGGGTTTTGGACAGCGTATTGGGTTTTGGGCAGCGTATTGGGTTTTGGGCAGCGTATTGGGTTTTGGGCAGCGTATTGGGTTTTGGGCAGCGTATTGGGTTTTGGACAGCGTATTGGGTTTTGGGCAGCGTATTGGGTTTTGGGCAGCGTATTGGGTTTTGGGCAGCGTATTGGGTTTTGGGCAGCGTATTGGGTTTTGGGCAGCGTATTGGGTTTTGGGCAGCGTATTGGGTTTTGGGCAGCGTATTGGGTTTTGGGCAGCGTATTGGGTTTTGGGCAGCGTATTGGGTTTTGGGCAGCGTATTGGGTTTTGGGCAGCGTATTGGGTTTTGGGCAGCGTATTGGGTTTGGGGCAGGGTATTGGTTTTGGGGCAGGGTATGAGTTTTGGGCAAGGTATTGGTTTTGGGCAGCGTATTGGTTTTGGGCAGCGTATTGGTTTTGGGCAGCGTATTGGGTTTTGGGCAGCGTATTGGGTTTTGGGCAGCGTATTGGGTTTTGGGCAGCGTATTGGGTTTGGGGCAGGGTATTGGGTTTTGGGCAGCGTATTGGGTTTTGGGCAGCGTATTGGGTTTTGGGCAGCGTATTGGGTTTTGGGCAGCGTATTGGGTTTTGGGCAGCGTATTGGGTTTTGGGCAGCGTATTGGGTTTTGGGCAGCGTATTGGGTTTTGGGCAGCGTATTGGGTTTTGGGCAGCGTATTGGGTTTTGGGCAGCGTATTGGGTTTTGGGCAGCGTATTAGGTTTTGGGCAGGGTATTGGGTTTTGGGCAGGGTATGAGTTTTGGGCAAGGTATGAGTTTTGGGCAGGGTATAAGTTTTGGGCAGGGTATGAGTTTTGGGCAGGGTATGAGTTTTGGGCAGCGTATTGGTTTTGGGCAGCGTATAGGTTTGAGGAACCTGATAGGAGAGCGGGTGGACATAGAACAGTGTTAGTTAGTTCGGGAGCGTAAAGGCGAAGAGAGTAGCGACGACGAGTGTCAGAGGATACCGAGAGCGCGGGGGAGCATGGGTGCGGGGTGCTTGGGTGCGGTGTTCTGGGAGTGTGGGAAACGTCGGTGTGGGGTCGGGACGCGTAGGGGCGTGGACGCGGGGGAAACTTACATCCGGGGTTAGATGATTGCAGAGTAGGGGCGGGGAATCGAGGGGAGAAGCAGGGCCAGTAACGGCGCAGGCGGCGGGGGAGTTTCGCGAGGCAGCGAGTGCTCGTTGCGACGCTATCCTATCGGCCGGCGGCGGCGTAGTCGCGCTGAAAGGATTTTCTCGTGAATATCCGCGCCCCGCCCTGTTCCCCCGCCAGGATATTGCGCGCGCCGCGTGTCCTGCGCGTGCTGCTCGCGCGGCTTACGAGGCCTTTGCATCGCGCGCCCGCGCAGGATGCGATCGCGCGGGGGGGGGGGGGGCGAGGGTGCCCACCGAGGCGAGGAGACGGCTTGGGGCGCAAATGACGGTAAAACTCTGGTAGAGAGAGAAGGGATAGTGCCTGTGTCATGCCGACCTGGGGAAAATCGTTTGAGCCACAGCGAGCTAGGGGAAGGAAAAGACGAAAAGAATAGGAAGAGGAGGACGCGAGATGTCACGCGAGGACAAAGATAAGCGTAGACGGCAAATAAATTGTTGACGACATGAGCTATATGATATACCGGCAAGAAGACTGGGAAACGTATGTGGAAAAAAATGTGTTAGACTACAACGCGATGAACCCGGTAATGTGTAATGGCCGCATGGCGACAACGTAGGTTCATTATTTGCATTGAAGATTGAGTGTTCCGATAGAATTGGATGTAATTCCCCCCATTACATGCGATTCGACAACGTTGAACAATTGGTAGCGATCTGCTAATTGATGATAGTGAGGGATAAGAGGGGTGGCGGGGCTGCTAGTCTGTAGCGAGGGGCTGTTTGACGGCGTGTAGCCGCGTGGAAGAGGCGAGACATGAAAGCGCCGGCAGAGCGCGCGCGGGAGGGCAGCGAGGGCTCCGGACGCGCGCGCGGTGGCCGCTGGGGGGGGGGGGGGCGCACGCGAGGGGAGAGCGGCCGTTGCGTTGCCGCTCAGCCGCGCTTTTCGGCGTTAACTCTTTGGCCGCCGCCGCCGCCACCGCGTGGAAGCTGCTGGGCGGAAGCCCGCGCGCCGGCGAGGGGAGCAGTCAGCGGAGACGGTGATGGGGACAGTGATAGTGATAATGGCCGTGGCGTTGGTTGGGGCAGCGGCGCTGATGGTGGCTGTTGGGGCGGCGAGTGTGTTTGAGCCAGTGATGGCGGTTGCAGCAATGAGAGCGGCTGGGCGGCGGTGGCGATGGCCGCGGAGGAGATGGCGGAGGTGGGTGGAGAGGAGGTGGAGGGGAGCGTCGGCGGCGCGGCGCGGCTTAACTCGAAGCCGCCGCTCCACTCCCCCGTTAATTACACGCGATTAAGAGCAGCAATTGTCCATTACCGCTGGCCAGTTGCGTGTCTTCGGGCGACGCCCTCGCGCTGTTGGGGATGATGGCGCCGGCGCGCCGGCTTCGCGGCGGAAGCGCAGAGAAGCGGCGCGGGGCCGGCGCATGGCGCGGGGTCGGATGGGAGCGAAGCGGGCCCCGCAGTGGGCGATGGCGTGGCGGAGGGGAGAGAAGCGGCGAACGGCGTCGAAGTGGATGGAGATAACCCAGGAGAATGAAAGCAGGAGGAACAGACACCGAAGCGAACTTGTGGTTGGCATAAGGAACGGGGTCGCGGGTTTGAGGCGTGGGTTGGAGAGTGTATGACGTGAAGTGGAGTTGGGCATGGTACATGTAAATGAATCTAGAATGTGGCGCATGGAAGACTGTTTGGTCGAGCAAAGAAATGCCTTGGACCACATGGGAGGCGATGCTGGAGTAAGTGTGAGGCGGCTGAAGCTGGTGCTGTGAACGTAGGTTACTAAAGAGCTTGGGACAAGAGCCTGAGGCGTGAGTGACAGGGCAAGAACGTGTGGTCTGGTTATTAATCCTCAGAACCTAGCATTTTCAGTGGCATCATGATTGTGCAAATGTAGAATGAGAGTCAGGGAAAACATGAGAAATGCAAGAATGCATGCCTTTGGCACTTTTTGTGCTCCTCAAATTATCGACCGTTACTTGCATTTATCAACCGTTACTTGATGCGCAATACCCAGAGGTAAAGGTGAGCTGTCTGAACATTACACCTAGAGTCGATTCTGTGGCCTGGGTGATTGGAGAAGTAGTGGCTTTCAAAGAACGACAAAGCTGTGACGAGGGTGCGTGTAACTAGCGAAGTGGAAGTGGACATTGTCAATAGCAAACGACAAGTTGATTGTAGTGAGTTGATTGGAGTAAGAGTCCTTGGCGGTTAGGCTGGAGATGAGCGTTAGAGATTTTATTGTGGTTAGTGCGGGGGAGGGGGGCAATGCGGATGTAGGCGTGTGCTCTGCATGGTTGAGCGATCAGGTCAGCGACGCGGCAGACAGTGTTTAGCCTTAGAATTGGCGCGGTAGGACGAAGCGCGAGGGCGATGCCGCGGAGCGATAACGCATATTAGGAAGTTTGTGCAAGCCATAGAGTCAGCACTAACCATCTTCTGCGCATGCGCAGATACACTTAAGTGGTGCGAAACTTGAACTGCGCATGCGCAAGAGATCGATAGTGCTTTAGGGTTCGAGGTGCAACAACCTCCCTATTTTAGCCGCGGAGCGGATGAGATGCATATCGCCGGAGACGGAGAACGAAACAGACATGGGGTGGGAGGGTGCGACGTGGCTTATGACGCTCCGAGCGTGGGCGTACGACGAGCAGGGCGAGGCTGAGCGATGGCGTGACAGTGAACGGGTAGCGATTCAGTCTCGGCGGGGGGTGGAGGCGTGGTTGAGCATAAGGCAGCGGGTAGGGTGAACGCGGGCAATGGAGTGGCAGATCGAAGGGCGCGAAAGCCTCTGCGGGGGGGTGGCTTAGGCGGGGGGCGTGGCGATGCGACGAGCAGCGTGGGCGTGGGCAGCGGTGCGGCAGAGACGGGAATGAGGGGGTCGGGAGAGCCACGCAGTCTCTGCGTGAGCGTTGGTGGGGCGTGGGCGGAGGTTGTGACGGCGACATGGCGGTGCGACGGGCAGCGTGGGCGTGGACCACAGCGTGGAAAACCTAAGGGAGGTTTCGGGAGAGCGAGGCAGTCTCTGCGTGGGCGTTATTGGGGTGAGGGCGGGGGTTGGCGCGGGTGGGGTAGGGGTGGGGCAGGGGTGAGGCTATGCGACGGGCAGGGTGGTCGTAGGCAACGGCGCGGCAGAGATCGAATCCGCGACGGGGATCCAGGCAGTCTCGGCGGGGGCTTGGGAGGGGCGTGGGAAGGGGTGTGGGCGGGGGCGTGAGCAGGGGCGTGGGAGGAGGTGTGGGTGTGTGCCGGGGCGGGGCAGCGCGACGGAAAGCGTGGAGCATCGGTGTGGCAGAGACCGGGGGTAGAGCTCGGGAGAGCCAGGCGGTCTCTGCGAGAGCTTGGGCAGGGGCGTGGGCGAGGGGGTGGTGTGAGCGGGGGGCGGGGGTGGGGTCGTGTGCGGGGGCGTGGCGGTGCGAAGGAAAGCACGGACCTGGGCATCGGTGTGGCAGAGACCGGGGGTACGGCTCGTGAGAGTGCTGTGGTGGGTGGCGGTGCGACGGGCAGCTTGGGTGAGGGCAGCGGCGAGGCAAGGCGAGGCTGGAGAGAGGGCTCGCGAGAGCGAGTCAGTCTCTGCGGGGGGCGAGTGCGGGCCGCCTGGGCGTGGCAGCGCGTGGGAGCGGGGTGGGGCGGGGCGGGGAAGAGCACGTGGCGCGGAGGCGAACACGACGCGCGGCGCCGGCAGCGTGACGAGGGGCGCGCAGGCTGTGTGCGAATGTGAGCGCGGGGGAGGGCGCGCTGTTTGCGCAGGGGTTGCCTGAGCGCCCAGGCGGCGCGGAGATAAGGTGGCTGCTCTTTATTAGTTCCTACAAATATGCTAATCACTCGCGTAAAAGCCTTGTCATTAAGCAGATGCCAGGAGATGAATGGCTTGCTGGGGAGTGTCCTGACTTGGAAAGTCAACTTGTGGGAGATAGCGTGAAATAATGAGAAGGAAATATTTCGAGTGCAAGTAAAGAATGAGTTTCAAGGGGTTTGTTAGTGTGCATAGGATGAGCTGGTAAAAAAACTACTTGAATTACACACGTTGTTTAATTAATTAATTACCCTGATATAATGTACTACTACTATTTCTTTTCATTAATTGACTATTGACAACGCAAAGATTCCATCGAGAATGAACGAATGCATTAATGAATTATTTAATTAATTAATTCACGCATACATAAGAAGAAATGGTAGTAATACATTATGACAGGTGACATAAGGTGACTCAAATTTTATGTAAATGTAAATGTAAATAATTCGAAGTTACTCTGAATGAGAATATCGTTAGTACTTCAAACTTGAGGAGTTTGAGAAAATTGCAAGCCCTCAGCGGATATCCCAAGCTCACCGCTCGCGTATACGACCAAACTGTGCTAATCTCAACAGATGACGTATATGTGGCTCATTGAACCGTCAAATGTCACCTTTGTAAGCCTGGGGCACATTTTACACTATACAAATATTCCTAATTTTTTCTTAATTTCAAACAATACACTACTGTAAAACGGGAAGTTAAGCATTTATGCTTCTATCTAAATTGTGAAAGTTTTATTAATATTTATTAAAAACAATTTGATGCAACACATGTAGTTTTGTCAAGAAACGTCATATTTGCTTGCTTTGTAAGCATGCAATTTCAGCATACCTATGGCTGCAGCGGTGTCAAGCGGCAAAAAGCTTTCCCTCATTGCTTGTGCACATCTGAACCGAACCATCACTGAAACAATGAATGCAAGATTCAACAAGACACAACCGACCCTTCTCTCGTGAGAAATCGTTGAAATATAAAATATTTTAGGCGGACTTGCTGAGCGATACGCAATTAAGTGAACGGAACGGTAGCGGCCAACGCTCAAGGTCTCCTGTGAACAACTCGCAGTACTGAGCAAGGGGAAGGAGGGAATAAGGTTTTTTGTGTCGGCGCAGATAAACTGGAGTGATAATGAGATGGGTCAAGTGATTGTTTTCCTGAGCAAAGAGATACATCTGCGCTGAACCCTTCGCTGAAGGAAGATCCTACACCGCATGTTGCCCCTGTCCTCCAGTCCTTGCTCCTTGTGTCCAGTTCACACGAATGCCTAGCATCCTCGATGCAGGCCCACTGCAAAGAAACATTTTGTCGAGGGAGAGTACCCGGAGATATTGGCTTGCAGTTATTTTATTTATAATCGTACGACATGGATTCTCGAGGAGACAGCAAAATGGCTGTAGTTTCGAGCCAGCATTTGGACACTACGGTTGCGTTGCATCTCTTTATTAAGAAGCTAAACTGTTTCAGAGATTCTAGTATATTTTTTAACTTTCTCACTACGGAGTAGAGAAAGTTATGTAATGCTTCGTGAAAAAGGGCGAATTTTCGGCAGAAAATCTCATACTACAAAGCCTTGCTAACGAAAAAGTAGATAAATACAGTTGTTAATTTTAGAAAAAAGTTTCACGTGAGGTAGCCAGAATTCATGTTCTGTGGGTCCTTGATACCGACAAAATCGAAGCAAAACGACTGTCCCTCTGTCCGTCTGTGAACAACGCTTACGGCTAAACCGTACATCCGATTTTCTTCAAAATAGATATTACCCAATTCATCTGGCTGATGTCGCGGACTCTTGAAATTGAAACCGATATTTTTATTTTAGGGGGCACTTAAAATGAAGTCCCTGGGGCATTTTCAAAATTTTCAAAATAATGGCTCCCTCGTTTTTGATTGAACTTTGTAGTTGGATAATGTGAATAACGTTTATGAGACTGGTGTCGATCTCATGTTTGTTGAGAACCCTGATTTTGCGAAACCTCCAATAGTTAGATTTTTTTGAGCCTTTCTGCAACTAAAATATGAAAGCAAGAAATTTTTTGCGTGAATGAAATGTTTTGCTTTTATATAGAATTTGAAATGATCATGTATAATTTTTCGAAAATTTGAGTACTTTTCGCGAAATTTTGCGTGAAAACTCGTGTGACAAATTATGTGCTATTTTCGCACTACTAGTTTGGTTAGAGTGTAACAATATCGATGGTCATGATATGAAAAGAAAGATGGTGGAGAAGAACTAGAGATACGCGTCACGGGAGATCCCGAAGATAATCTGCCGCCAACCAGCTTTCTAAATCACTCATTACATTCGGAGTGAGCGGAATTTCAACATCTGCTCTCGGAGGCGGGTCGCCTAGCTAACAGCTCGGACGTGCAACGCCAGCTACAGTGCCGGCCCCGCCGCCTGTTCAGGCCCACTGCAAAGAAAGGCGTGGTCCAGGGTGCGAACGGTTAGGTCAGCGGGCGGTAATGTGCCGTAATGCGATTCCGCACGCGCCGGGGCCGGCGTGCGACTCGCGGCAGGGAAGCCTTCCGCTGCGTGAGGGAGGGTGCGAGGGAGGGAGGGTGCCGAGTGGTACGTGAACTCCGGCGGGAGGGCGCTGCATTTAGTCGCAACGCGCGACGCGAGGCGGTGCCGTGTGGCCGTGTAACGCGTCGGAACAGGCACTACGGACGCCGCTATTCCCCGGTGACAAAATGTGTTGGCAATGATCGTTTAATTATTCAGTGCAACTTGTGAATATGCATGGGTTTTAGCCCTCGTACTATAAGCCAATTTTTGTTAATTTGCCCCGGCTGCATGGGAGGCGTGGCTTACGTTTGCGAAAACACCTTGAGCCCCGCGCTGATATGCATAGTTTGGGGGCGGGAGGCGCCAGAGAGCGGCGGGGGAAAAAAACGAGAGCCTCTGAGTTTTTGCGAGATTGTTCTTTGTTTTTTCTCTCTTCTTTTCTTACATTTTACATATTTTTCCGCTCGATTTTCGCGCACGGAGAACGGCTTCCGCTTCATTTCGCCTGCCGCTGTGTAGAATTACAGCAGTTTATGGAAGGGAACGCCTATACGTTAGCTCATTTATAACTCTCGTAAATATTTATTCCTTTGATGCAGTGCATTAGCCAACTTTCGAGATGGGCACGCGATACTCTAATGGTAATTAGACGAAAACAAGGTAACACGGCCAACTTGCGTCGTTAAAAATGCATGCAATGCTCGAGTTTCATTAGGTCTACACGCAGAAGCGTGGTTTATTTACGCGCGCACTCCTCCTTGGGCGGTGCAACACGTGTTGGGGGCCGTGCCTTGGGGCCGGAGGTGCCCGCAGCGGCCGGGAAGGGCGGAAGGCGGGGGCAGAGGGAGGGGGGAGGTGATGACGCGTGGGAACGCTCGCCGCGGGATCTCGCGGTAGACGCACGGTTGAGTGGGTTGAGTGGGTTGAGTGGGTTGAGTGGGTTTGTGGGATGCAGTGGCGAAATCATGCTGAGAATAGCAGCGAAGAGGCTTTTTAGGCTTACCCTACTCACACATTTAAGATTGATTTATTGTTAGTGATTAAGGGCGCGTCAACTAATCGGGGATTATTCCCGTAAGTGTAGTGAGTGTTTTTGCTTGGGAGATGGCGGTGGTCTTCCCCCGCTGTATCGTGATCTGGCGCCGACCTAACGTCGGCTAGTGGGGTATTACCCAACCAGGTATCTCCCACCAGCGAGGCACCGCCTCAGCCAGGATAAGCTATAAACTAATATGTGGTAGTGTAGTGCATATTAGTGTATGTAAGGGGGTGAGGATAGGACAAGGAAGAGGAAGGAAAGATCACGCGTGGTCTGTGCCCTGTTTGTTAGGGTACTGCTCCGGCATTCGCCTGGAGTTGATCAGGGTAACAAGGGAAAACTACCGATCCGCGCAGGCGGCCGCTGGGATTCTCCTCCAGACAGACACTGAATTCCACTTAGCTGACAAGCTAGTGTAGAAAATCCTACCAGCGTCGGGACTCAAACCTAGGACCATCCCGGCCAGAGGGGCCGCACTGACATCAGCTGATGCCCTGAGCCATCTATCCCGGTACTCAAATTTATGAAATTTATCTATAATTTTCAAAACAAAAAAAGTATTTTAACATTTTTTACTTATTTAAGGTTGCTGTTCAACTACTAAGGTTATATAGCGATTAACATTGGGGTAACATCCATGTCCTGTGCGGGATTCGAACCGGCGACCCTTCAGGCCCTTCAGCCTTAATGACATCATCTATCCAGGCCGGCGTTGTTGAACATTGAAGTTCCCGATTTCGCAGAGATTCTTCCTTTGCAATCCTTTGATAGCGCGCAGCGCTGAAACGCGTTCTTTCTATGCGAGTTCGGTCAAACTTCCGCGAAATATCCTGTGTGTGGGCAGTGTTGTACAGAAGGGGTACGAGAAAATACATATAAGTGGTAGAATTGCGGTACAAACTTGGAATTCAGCGCCTCAGCGAGGCTAGTTTTAAGTTGCAATAACTGCTGCACACAACTTTGTGGCGTGATTGCAAGTGAGTCGCAAAATTGCTGGAGGTTCTAAGAGAATTTTTTTTTTAAATTAACCATGAGTGTTTTAATAAACTATATCGCAAGATACGACTTCAGGTAAGAGAGGCTTAAATATTTATTCAGTAAACTAAATGATCAACCGTTTTCCTTTTGGTTATAGAAAATTAATTTCAAAATGTCTAGAAGTAGGTAAAAACTAGGATAGGTTGACTTTGGTATTCCCAGTAATTTCAGCTTTAGCAGAAAGAAAATCACTATGAGAAATGCAAAAACTATACCCCAATTTCAGTGTAAAAATAACAGATAAAATTATCTCATTTTCAATACAATATTGCCACTGAGAAAAATATTGTTTTACGTATGGAATGTGAAGGTACAGTCAAAGACTGTACGAATCATCATTGTCGACTAATTGAAAACTACTTAATGAGAGAATATATGATTGAAAGAAACTAGAACGTCATTCTTCAGTCTACTAACAATTTTTGTATTTACTTCGTCACTGATGGTGAACTTGTTTATTTTATTTATTTAATAGGTAATTATTACAAACAAATTAGCTTACTTGATCCTAAGTGGCTAGGCCGAAGGCCTTTAAGCCATTACAATACCTACATCCTTTCTTGTTTCCAATTCTGGTATTCACCTCAAATGGTCTCTCCATCGCATCAAAGCCGCGGAAAAGAGACCATAAAGTACGGCTCAGGAAAAAAAAAACAACTGATGGTGAACTTGCTGTAAGGACGGCCTCGCAGGCAACGTCTGGCGCCGGACGACGATTTCACAGGGCAGCGGCGATTGTCGCGTCGGGCGGTGACGAGTGCGAGATGTCCGTAGATGCTCAGAATGTCGTAAGCGGCACAGCACAAGAGAGCAGACGATGAGGAGATTAGGGAGGGAGGAAGAGGAGGGAGGTTACGAGAGATAAGTTAAATTTATTTGAACTGCAAATGGGCATAACCCGGTGGCAGCTAATTACATAAATAAAATACTACAGCTAACATGCAAATTATATAATAATAATAATATAATAAAATAAAATAATATATAATAATAAAATAATAAAATAATAATAAAATAATAATAAAAATAAAAATAACATTGATAATAAAAATAATAATTATATAAATCTGTCTTAATTCATAAAAAATTTAAGATTACCTTTAAAAAAAGAAACACAACAATGGTTGGTAAAGAGATTGCAAAGATGTCGAGACGGTAGCACATTGGCACTGGCACGACAGCGGGGCAAATGTTCGTGAGATGCAACCGAGAGGCCAGGAGAGACAAGGGGATATGCGATAACGGCTAGGAGGTTATGTCAGGGCTGGCGATCGGAGTGAAGCAAAGTACACAATGCAGTGTCGGCTCGCGACCGCCGGTGCTGCGAATTACAGAGTGACGCGCGTGTCGCGGGAGATGTCCAGATGAAATGAACGTGATTGTATGGACACGACGAACGAGCAGTCGGGGCGGTGAAGGGATCGGCGGTGGCGTCGATTAAGAGGCCGTGGAAGGGTTCGCTGTCGCGTCGGGGACGATTCAGGCGAATGCGTTGAGAGCAACGCGGTGATTGAATGCTTTTCGCTTTGTGGTGATCAATCTTCTTCTTCTTTGGTCCTATCTTCCATATACGGAAGTTAGGTGACCCATAACGGGTTTTCTTGGGATAAATTATTCAGGGTGGTTTTCCGTTGCCTTCCCTGATATGATGATGATGATGATGATGATGATGACAGGGGGTGAAAGGACGAACATAATACAACCATGCCCGAGGCGGGACTCGAACCCGCGATCTTTCGGTACGAGATCGCTACGGCACTACTGCCTTAGCGATCTCGGCCACCGGATTGGCTGTGGTGATCAATAGACCCTAGTTTTTTGTGGCATTCTGTGGCAATGTTTGTTTCAAGGCAATACTAAATAAGAGACTGAGGCTTTTGTTTATAAATATTCCTTTGAATAAGGCGTTGGAAATCAACCGGCGATAACCTAGCTCCTTCGCAGTTATTTAGTCCAAGCTTCCAGAAAATAAAAATGAATTCACATTTGAAATATTCTTGGAAATATGTATATTTACCGATGATGGAAAATATTGGATTCATTGCGATACATAAAAATCTGTTTGCTTGTCGTTAACGGTTCCAGGTTTCGCATTTTAAGGATTTTTGCATTTGTGTGAACCCTCTTATTTTATGATTTATTGCAGATCCGTAAAGGTATCCTCTCGCGGTGTTTAAATATGCATGTATGTTCACGGAAGATGTTTATAATTTTCCAGAATTTTGAAGTGTAATTGGAACATCTGAGAAGGGCGGACGACTTCGTACTTTTCACAAGAATTTGCAATCAAGAGTCGTGCAATCTAGATACACGATATAGTGTTTTATGAACTCCAAAAGACCCTTTGTTCGAAAAGAATATTGGAGGCTTAAGAGGAAGTCTCAAGAGATGTAGTGCTGAAATAGACGGGATAATGAAGTGAAGGGCGGTGGAGGGATGGAAAGCTGCTTTACACAGCAAGGGCGTAAGATTAAGGTTTTCCCCTTCCCTTCTCTTGCCCCTACTTGTCCTCTTGCTTCTCCTCCTCCTATTTGTTCCGTAATGACCTCCCAAATTAACAGTAAATATTTAAGATGTCCTTAGGTGACGAAATAGTAGCCGTAGCAAGAGTTGCTATGGTCACGGTAACTGATTGGAGACAGAGAAAAGAAAGATTGCATGCGGAAACCAGACGTACACTCTGGGAATTACACGTACACTCTGGGACGTCCACTCTCGTCAAATTATTCAAGAAAACTCTTACTGAAGCACCCTGCTGATCGAAAAAAATTGACTACAGATCGATGAAGATTTTGGGTATTTTTACATACTATAGTTCAAGTGAATAGAACTAAAAAATCGAGAAATTTTGAGATGGTCTATTGGAGATAGTCGGATATTGTGTCTGTTGAATTTTCAAGGACTAGAAATTCTTAAATTCGTAATTTGTCTATGTTATTCAATAAGTATTCTCAAGAATTGGAGGATTGTCAGCTGCGTCGACGTAAATGAAAATCTCCGCGGAAGCTGAGAGGGACTTAAAAGTGAAATTAGACGTTCATGGTCAACGCATAAAGCTGTACGTGTCGTCGACAAAGTCGTTACATTCTTCTTCCCATACCATCACCCCCCATCCCACTGCCTCTCTTAATCCTGTTCCTCCGCCTTTCTCTGCCCTCCCTGTTGTCTCCGCACATTCTACTGTCCTCGCTCATCCTGATGTCACCGCTCCTCTCCTTCTCTGCATGTTCTCATTCCCTCGCCCTTCGTCTTACTCCCGCCTCTCATTTTGATCCCGTCCCTTCTCCTTTCCCTCCTCCTGCCCCGCCCTCTACTTTTGCCCTTTTGTCTCTCTCCTTTCCTCCCATCCGCGTGAAAACTGCACGCGTCGACGACGCGAATCAAATATTGAAGCCTGACTGCGCGAGGCTGGGCGGAGCGGGTTCGGATGGGGTGAAGCGGGGCGAGGCGAGGCAGGGCGGGGCTGTGCAGGGCGGGGCTGTGCAGGGCGGGGCTGTGCAGGGCGGGGCTGTGCAGGGCGGGGCTGTGCAGGGCGGGGCTGTGCAGGGCGGGGCTGTGCAGGGCGGGGCTGTGCAGGGCGGGGCTGTGCAGGGCGGGGCTGTGCAGGGCGGGGCTGTGCAGGGCGGGGCTGTGCAGGGCGGGGCTGTGCAGGGCGGGGCTGTGCAGGGCGGGGCTGTGCAGGGCGGGGCTGTGCAGGGCGGGGCTGTGCAGGGCGGGGCTGTGCAGGGCGGGGCTGTGCAGGGCTGTGCAGGGCGGGGCTGAGCAGGGCGGGACGGGGAGGTGCAGAGCGGGCTGGCGGGGGGCAGCGCAGTGCCGGGAGGGGAAGGAGCGGCGCATTGTAAGGCAGGGCGTGACGGAGCAGAACAGAGCGGAGCGGGGCGGGGAGGGGCGGGGCACCATGCTGGGAAGGCGGCGGTGGCGCGCGCTGCAATATGCATGCGCTGAACCGCGGGTGCCCGCCTGCCCGACGGCTGGACGCGCGCCCGGCTTATCCAGCGCGGCACCTCGCGCCCTCGCTGCCACGCGCGACCGCAGACGCCTGGGGCGCAGCGGGCTGCCCGTTTGGCTCACGTGATTCAGAGGCTGCTTAACACTTGTCGTTAGTACGGATTAATTGCAGTTTAAAATGTGTTATCGAGTCGAGGAGACTGAAAATGTTTCACATCAATCTAATTTGCGCTTTTTCTTCTACGAATAACTGGATGTTTCCGGTTCACGATGTACATAATTCTAGCATTCCAATTCATGCTTTCGAAGTATCGTAGTGTATCATTTTACATTTTACTCGTCTTTTATAATTTTTATAATACTAATTCTAATGATATTATTATTATTATTATTATTATTATTATTAATTGTTATAATAAAAAACGAGTTGTACAGATTTTGAAAAATGAATTAGCAAGCAGATGTGTCCATATCAGAGATGGAACACGTTTCTTCATGCCCAGACGGTTAAAGCGCTTTCCTAGCAAGATCGGTTACTCGGATCGACAATTATCATTGGGGGAGGTAATTGCAATTTTTTAAATTAACACGTTTTTCATAGTGGACGCATTGAGTGTGTAACTGTGAGCAAATGTATCGAATTACCGCTTCCAGGTTTACGTACGTTGAGCACGCTAGGCGGAGGGGGGCACAATCAACAACGCCCGTGGGTGCCGGTGGGCGGTCGGTGATCGGGCGAGGTGGGGCGTGGGCGTAGCGAGGACAGCGACGCTCGCCTCGGCAAGCACTGCCCGCTCGGTCACCCTTCACTTATTTACGCAGCGGCGCCTTCAAACATTCAAGCCCTTTGTTTCGCGTGTGAGAGTACTTACTCCGCAGGGTTAATGCCATCGAATGCCGTGTCGGACAGCGCGGGTCAATGGACGAGGGTGCAAAGGTGGAATGGAGTAGCAGCGACAGCCACTTTCCATCGGCCAACGTGCTCAACCTGCCTCCTACCGACGATAGTTTGTGGCTATTGATGACGGAGATTCTCTTATTTGAAGGGATATTAATAAACTTACTCACTGTCACATTTCAATAGTTTCGATTTTGGATGTTTGGGAAAATGCTTCTTTTTTGAATCATTGAGTGTAAATTGGAAATTGTGGTCAGTTTCAACCAACAATGAGAGAAAGAAACTTGGCTTTTGGATCTATTTTCAATGTTCTTTCCGAAAAGCTAATGAGAAACTCGATAGCTTTCGACGCCAACGAAATTGTGAAAATAAGCGATTAATGGAATTTCAAGAGTATTTTTGTTTGAATTGTATTGAATGAATTTCGTTGTTGAGATTTATTGTGGTACATTTAACGAGAGTTATCGGATACGTTACACTTGTATTAATATGTAAAGTTAATAACTTTTTAGTAAATAATAAAACATCAAAACAATAACTCCAATATTAGAAATAATTCATGCCTAATCACAACTTTTTGTCGACTCGTTTCATCTTTAAAATTACTAAATTCCGATTGGGCACTCTCTGTGATTGTCGGAATTAAATCAGAACATGTAATACTGTTTACTCTGGTTATCAGAATACTTTTAATACATTGCTTTCCCAAAACCATTAGATTTGTTACATAGTTGCAAATCTGTTACTTTAGTAATAAAATTTAATAATAAGTATTATGTTATTTAAATTTTTATATAATATAATTGACGAACATTTTCCTAAATTAGCAATTTTTACTTAATAAATTATTTAAATTGTATCTTATTTCAACAATGGGTCAATAAATGTAACATAATTTTTACCTGTATTAGTAAATGGTATTTAATTAATTAATGAAGCGTTGTATGTATAGCAAAATAGAATAACTTCTTATGAGAGAGAACGTGTGGCTTAAGAGACATACCCATATAATCGTGAACCGTGCCTCATCTGAACAGAACCACGGAAAGCGGTAGATATAGAAGCACCTATGAAGCCCTTAGTGCCCCGCACATTGTCATTATCCTGCGAAGCGTGTAGTAACGCGTTCATCGTTACGTAGAAATGGAACTGTTGGCTGCTTCACGCGGGGGCATCAACACTTCACCCACCCACCCAATCAGCCCTCTCTCCCCCTCATTGTCAGTCTATTCAACGTCTCGGCCGGCAATTCACACCCCCAGCCACCCACCGGCCAACCACCCTGGCGCCCGGGCATCCCCTCCCCTTCCAAGATCTCCCGCTCGCCCGACAACCATCCAACCTCCCGGTCAGACACTCCTTCTTGCCAGACCTGGTCCGCGAAAACTTTCTTCCCTCTTTGCCACACCCATCCAACTGCCCGCTCACTCATCCTATTATCTATCAACCCAAACGCCCATCCAACTTACCTTCCTCATTCTCGTACTAAAAAAACACACCTCCCCGCTTCTCCGCAATAATTAGTATACATTAGCCTGCTACCATCTACACCTCCAACCTCTGTCGCCGCTTCCTCTGTCGCGACTTGCGTTGATATGAAGCATAACCGCACCAGCGGATGGCGACCTCATTCTCATTAGTAGCGACCGCGCGCCCTTCCCATCTTTCCCCACCCCACCCCACCCCACCAGGCCTCGCCACGCCCCGTCGCGCCCCGTCGCGCCCCGTCGCGCCCCGTCGCGCCCCCCCGTGTTCCCCCGTGCCCACCCCGTGCTCACCCCGTTCTGCCCCGCCAAGTTCTGCCCCGCACCGCTGTGCACCTCCCCGCTCAGCCGCGCCCCGCCCCGCCCCGCCCGGCCCCGCCATGGCACGCCCCGCCCCGCGCCGCCGTGTCCAGCCATCCCGTCGCTCCCGGCTGAGCCTGCATCCTATCCTATCCCGCCCCGTCGCGCCCGTTCGTGCCTGTGTCCCTCCCCTAGCTCCCCTCCCACCCCCTCCCCTCCCCTCCCCTCCCCCTCCTCCCTCCCCACCCCAGCCCACCCCACTCCGCCCCGCCCTCGGCAGTTTCCTTCCGCGCGCGTCGTCCGGGCAGACGCTCGTGTTTATCGAGGACCCCGCCGCCCGCGCTCTTGAATTATTTGTTTAATCGCGTCACGGAACGCATGCGTTACGGCTCTTACGCGCGTTTAATGAGGTTAGTGCGGGGCGGAGCGCCGGCGTTGCTCGGGAGCGTTTGACGGCGCAGTGGCGTGCGCGGTCGGCGGCCGGTGGCCATCAACGGCAGCAAAACGTACTCTCGGGGGCCGTGCGGAATCGGGGTCAAACGCCGGCGTTGTGGTATTAGAGGGGCGTAAAGAAAATCTTGAACAACGGGCTCTTGTGAATGGCCGGTACGTCTACCCGACACGCCTAAAAATACCGGAATATTTACTGCGAAAATGCAAGGTCGCAGCCGGATGTTTGAAATTCGAATTACCCTTAAAATACTTATAATGAGCGTGTTCCTCAAAAAGAAAATTATGCATATAGTTATTTCAATAACTAAAAAAACAAGTTTATTCTATCCTTTCTCGAATGGAAAACGAGTCAAATTGCGCAATTTCGTAGTTTTGATTCGTAGACTGTAAACACGTAAACCAAGTAGCATGTCTTCTGGGAAATCTGTAGACGTTAGGCAAATGGCATCTGGAAAACTCGAACTGTATATTCTCTTCTGTCGTACAGGATTTATCATACATTTATGAGTTTCTGATATTGGTACAAACATAGTTTTCGTTCCACCTTTATTTGGTGTTCATTTATGAAATTTACTACACAAGTAGATATGTCACAGCCAACTTCAATGGTCGTGACGTTACAAAGACAAAATGGAAGAGTGGGCGCCTGACAAAGTAGTCTTCTGTGATACTCGTTCGCAGTTGTCTTCAGACAAAATCTACGGTGTGTATGGTTTGATTGCACATTGACCGACAATTCTGTCTTTGTTTATAAACTAAGCCCTAAACTTCTAACACATCTACAACATTTTTGGATTTTTTAAGTTTGAATGATAATTTTATGGGTGTGATATATTTTGAGCCCTCGAGTTGAACATCATGTGACCACTCATTGTTTTAATGATACATTCTACGTGTTTCAATGATTTCTACATTTCTTAAATTAATTTTTTAAAATTTCGATTTCACCTTAAGATCACTTCGTAAATGTATCAATGCAAATGCACATTCTTGTTTCTTTCACAATTATATAAATACTCTATCTCATCCAAATGTGTTTATTTGTAAGTAATTCTCATTAAAATATTTTAAAAAGAGTTACTATTGGAATAATAAACTCTTTCATAATCTGAAAAAATGTGGAGGAAAATACAAAGGAATTTAGCTTACTGTTCCATCCATTAAATACGGACACAGCTGAAAAGAGCTTTGTCCGGACTTTAACATGCAAAGCCTCCATTATTTGTTTGCACATTTCACGTTTGTTTGATAGCTTTCAGCCGAAAGCTTGATGTATCCACTGAACAATCTTATACATGATTTTGTAAAAGAATTTTGTATTTATTTGGGCATTGAAATTTTTCACCAGAATCTAATAACATCAAGAAGAATGAAAAAAGTGAAGAGAAACGAGTGACTTCCGCTGTAACGGCGTGACTTCCTCTGTAACGGCGTGACTTCCGCTGTAACGGCGTGACTTCCTCTGTAACGGCGTGACTTCCGCTGTAACGGCGTGACTTCCGCTGTAACGGCGTGACTTCCGCTGTAACGGCGTGACTTCCGCTGTAACGGCGTGACTTCCGCTGTAACGGCGTGACTTCCGCTGTAACGGCGTGACTTCCGCTGTAACGGCGTGACTTCCGCCGTAACGACATCATCGCTGCACTTCATCATTTGCATCACCACAACCACCACCACCACTTGAACATCACAACTGCCATCACCACATCTATTAGTGTTATCGGCACAAATTCTTGTACTAACCCTATCAACCCTCACCTACTTCCCTAACTCCATCCCTATCTCCCTCCTGTTACCAGTGGTTCGCTCCCCGCCATCGCCTCCTCCTGTGCTGCGTCCTCCGCTGTCCCTCTCACCGAATCGCCCGGGTCATCGTCCCGGCCGCTGGGACACCGTCGGGGCTCTCGCCGCAATCGGGAAATTGTTTTTCTATCGCACGTCCCGCCGCGACTCACGTGCGCCTTTGACGACCGCCGGCCGACGCCCCCTCTTGCCCCCTCGCCCCCACTGCCTGTGTATCCTATTTGCTGCGCCCTCTCCGCGCGCGGCGGCGGGCTTTTCGCGGGAGAGACCATTTTAATTCGGAGGGGAGGATCTAATCTCGGCAGCGGATTAGGCTCTTTGCTTGGAGGCGCGGACGGGCATTCGTATTCCAAACGCGATAAGGAACTGAATAAATATGCCGTTGTCGTCGTCGCCGCCGCCTCGATCCGTGTTATCGTGATGGGAAACATTTTTTATGAGGCGCTTCAAATATTTGAGGATGCAATTTTGCGCATAATTTAGAAGACTTCTTATTGAGGAGTGTGTTAATTTTATTTTTTTAATGTTGTTTCGTAACCGACTTTTTAACATTATCACGAAATAATGTAGAGAATGAAGTCAATATGGAAACGGAGAAGAATTTTTATTTGATTTTGAATTCTTATCAAAAGTAAAGAAATGATTCGTTTCTATGATTGGATATTGGCCTGCTGCCATTTCTTCATTCCTGCATCTTACATTCACATTGAAGCCCTGAAAGATGAATTAGTGTGTTTGCAGGATTTCATTATTTAAATTATCAAATCGGTGATGGTGATTATATAAATTTAGTGATTTCATTATTTAAATTTTATCTGCGGAAAATACCTTGATGCTG
Source organism: Gryllus longicercus (assembly GCA_038098605.1). Classification (NCBI taxonomy): domain Eukaryota; kingdom Metazoa; phylum Arthropoda; class Insecta; order Orthoptera; family Gryllidae; genus Gryllus; species Gryllus longicercus. The sequence continues at coordinate 75,202 of JAZDUA010001213.1, read as the reverse complement.
GGAGTCATTCTATTGAACTTTACATTATATGACTGATGTCACTTCCTATTAGTATTAATTTTAAGTAAAATGATTCAATAGTAATATTTCAAATAGGGAGATGAAATCTCTATTACAAGTTTAATTTAATTTGTAATAAGTATATATTTGGAGGCGCGTGTGAGGCGCGTTTTAGCCGCGCGTGAGGCGCATGGACTAATGTGGTGGCGTATATGAGGCGCGTGGATTAGCAAGGAGGTACGAGGTAGTGCATGTGAGTGGAGGCGCGTGTTTATGAGGAATAGGAATGAGGTCGAGGAGGCGCGTGTTAGCCGGATATGAGGCGCGTGGTGCGTGTTGTGCTGCGTGTGAAGCGCGTGTGAAGGGCGGGTGAAGCGCGTGTGAAGCGCGGGTAAAGCGCGGGTGAAGCGCGGGTGAAGCGCGGGTGAAGCGCGGGTGAAGCGCGGGTGAGGCGCGGGTGAGGCGCGGGTGAAGCGCGGCTCTTTGAGGCGCGTGGAACAAACACGTCTGTGAGGAGGCGCAAGTGGGAGTCGCGCGTGAAAGCTGCGTGCGGCGCGGCGCCCCGCGAGGTGTGGTGAGGCGAGGCGAGGGGAGTCGAAGCGAGGGCTCCGCGCACGAGAACCGGAAGCGGAAGGGGCTGGCGGGTGTGCCGAGTGGCACGCGATGCCCAGAGCCGCCTGCAAGGGCACGAGCGGACGGGGTCACTGGCCAGGGCTCGGGCTCGCTCTCAGTGCGGGCAGATGCACGAAACGACTAATCGATTCCACAAAAGCTCTGTTTTCAAATGACCCCAAAATACTTTTCTTATTGTTATATCTACAATTTGTAAATACTAAATTAGTAGTAAAATGTAACACAAAGTGCATAATATAGGAGTGAACTAATTAGCTTTTCACAAAGGACACAAACTCTAAAAGTATGCACTGATGTTCCATTGATTTATTTATTACGTACTGACTGTTAATGGCTTTCGGAAATGTGAGGTTAATGAATACTGTAAGCATAATCAAGCATTTATCATTACAACAGAATCTAATTCTTTTTCAGTTAAACAGTGCGTAAAATGGAGATAGAGTAAAATCTAAATGTGGACTAATTATAAAGTATTCCTCATTGTCATAGGACGCTATTAGAAAATAAAGTTGTTTGAAAATAAAATTGACCAAATCGTTGGAAGAATAAAATAAAATTAGATCCATGAAAGGTAAATATGACATAAATTATTTCGCTGGCTTAGTGCACATGTATTAAATTATTATGTATTAAAGAATTAAAGTTTGGAGTAAGCGAAGCTTGAAAGTTTGTAAAGGTGCAGTTTCTTATGGAGCGACAATTTCTGCTTTCTGGGAGAAACCCTGATCTGTCTTATGTGGACACAAAATGTTTGTGCATTAGGTAAATACGAATGAGTGGTCTTTAAAATTGATATTAATTCAATAAATGAGCGTGAGTAGACACACAACGTTTTTGTACTAAACCGTCGATTTGTAACTTGTTGCATTAGAATGGGTAAAAGCACTAGAGAGGTAAATATACTGTCGGGAATATATAACTATCTAATAACATATGTGCATTTTAATGCTACTATAGTTTAATATTGATTTACAAATGCAATTCGATACAATAGAGGAATGTTGAATAAATTAATTTAATATAATCTTATTTAATATATTGGATTTCATTTATGTATACTCCAGTTTAGTGCAATAAATCATTTTAATTTACTAACCCCCTAATGAGAGTTGTGTGTTGCACATGGACTTTTGTGTTGGATACAAACGTTTTTTGAGATAACTGTAGAAACGTTTCAATACTGCGATAGGGATTTAAAAAAAATGTAGTTTTCTTTCTATTTGTGTACGTTCACATGAAATTCAAACAGTTTAAAAACATCCCCATCTTGTTGACATTACTTCTAGCATCACTCGAATTAAAATAGCTTTAAATCTTGATCTATCTTCTTAATTTTTAAAGCAAGAGGTGCCACCAACCATTCCTATGTTATTTTACTTAAAAATTCTCTTAATAAGAATCCGATTCTTCACAATTAGAGTACAGAAAAACTTTCAAGGGAATTTGATAAAATCTCGGATTTTTCGCGCATTCTATGACATTTGTTTTTTCTCTGAGCGTCTTGACCTATGTTGTTCACTTAACGCTATTAGGCCTGTATTTTCAACTAATAAGATTTTGATGTTGAGAGTTACCGATCTATTCTTATGGTTTGCTCTGAAGTTAAGGTATGAATTTTAGACGATAAATGTTGCGTAGTGTCTCAATGGGAGTACACTGCAGAAAATCCAATTGAATACGTAACGAGAGTGATTTCCGAGACGGGAAGGCAACGCTTGTGGTATTTTAGAATTAAAGAGTAATAGAATTCGGGTGTACACGGGAACTCAAGTGAGTATGGGGTCTTAGAGGACGGGGGTCGACGCGGGGGTCGACGCGGGGGTCGAGGCGGGGGTCGAGGCGGGGGTCGAGGCTGGTTGGAGGCTGGTTGGAGGCTGGTTGGAGGCTGGTTGGAGGCTGGTTGGAGGCTGGTTGGAGGCTGGTTGGAGGCTGGTTGGAGGCTGGTTGGAGGCGGGATGACTCGGGGTGCGGATGGGTAAGTGGGAAGAGTCGAGGCGAGGCGAGGCGCGGCGTGGAGGTCTCGTAAGCGTCAGATGGCTGGCTGCCTGTCGGTTGCAGTTACTCTCACTTCGGCGCGCTCCCTCCGCCAGATTGCGCCGTGGCCATCACTAACACGATTTGTTTACCCCTCCCTCTCCCCCCGACTGCCTCCACCCCCTCCTGCTTTCCTCTCCTCCTCCGGCTACTTACATCTTGCAGCTCCCTGTGCTCTCTTTAATTCGCTCGCTCTTTCATTTCTCGGGAGCACGGGTGATCGAATTACGAAAACGCAAGCGTTAGGAGGTTTTTTATTAAGCCGAGAAGGCCAATAGCTTCACACGTGTCAGTGTCAGACTGGATATCTCTTTCTGCTCCAAATCATTGGAACGATTTCCTAACTTTTACAATGCAGCGTCGGTGGAAATTTCTTTCATCTTTTTTATTGATTTCATGCTTCACAGTTCAGCCGTACATTTCCGTAGCGTTCTTTCAATTTGGAGTCGAACGCACCCCCTAATTCAACTTTAAATGGGACTGAGAGAGTGTAGCCGATTCTTTTAGGAGTCGAGAAGTTGTTGACCCAGAAAAGTTGTCGTAGGTTTCGCGAACAAAAAAGTTGAGCTCCAGCTGGCAGAAATGGTCACTTTTATCTCGAGGAAATACGTTTAAGTTCTCTTCTGTGTGGTTTGTAATGGGACGTGATTTGACGGGCGCGAAAGAGGAACATAGCCAGTGAACTCCTTTCGCTTTGAAGTTACTGTTGCGGAATATGATTTGATTGACTCGGTTCCACTCCGAAACTTAAAATTGATTACTTTAACCATTCGCTACTTTGCTCTTCCAGAATACCGCCAGTATGTCGAAAGTGATGGACTGAAAATACGTAGGAATATAGTGAAACTTTATAGATGTCAGTAGTCATTATGGTTTAAAGTGCGCATTCTTTAGAAACGTTTTTATCCAATTATACTTCGTCTTTCATGGTTATTTTTTTTTTAATCTCAGAAAAGAATAAAGATGTCTTCAAAGTGATGTATTGCTTGCTCTGTATATAATTTCCATGATTGTAATCTTGTAGACATAGTGCCAAACATGCGTTTTTAGTGCTTATTAGAGCCGGATATAGACTTCCGATCGTACTCTGAGATGAGATCAGCCTACCGAGACCGCTATGTCCGTAATTATTAGTTCCTGCTCTGCCATTATCGATAACGATACGATACGATACATGAACGGTATTGATACTAGGTATGATATCGGGGAGCGCCCTCCCGAGTCCGCCAAAAAGGCTACGATGCACAAGCGTTTCTATTAAATGTCTTAAACGTATTATTTGTTCCACTTTCAATGGAAGGGGTAACTGAACTACGTGTGCAACATAGTTTGGCATACTCTTCTACGAGGAAAACGGAATAAAAATTCGACAAGGCACATTTCCATCGTATTTTATCAAGTTTACAATAGCTACTACAAACAGAAAATACAACGAAACCTTTCAGTAACCCGTACTCTTTAACCCATCACTTATTAAGCATACGATTCCCACATTTTCAATGTCAACGAAAACTTTAAACAAATTTATCCTGTAACTGTATTTCTACGTACGTACTTTCGTAGAACAAAAGTCTTGTGAATTGGTGGTCTTATAAAGTGTCAATTTGTCGACAGAAAAATACGTATTTTGAGACTCTGACACCAAAAATGGGGTATATATTTGCTGCTATATTTAGTAACGCCTTGTGCAGCCCGAATCAACGTTTTCTGGGTTGTTGATGCCGAAAACCTGGAAAGCAAGGTGCTGTTAGTCCGTTCGTCTGTGGGTAAGAGCAGCGCCTTAACTGTTGAGACTATTTCCCTATCAATATGGCCATTATTTAGCAACCTTCTACTTTTTATTTGCGATGTATTGGCAACCAAGTCTACGGAACACGAATGAACGAAATTTTATTTTCAGAGAGTAATTTCTCTAAGAAGGAATAAAATCACAGTCTTAAAGTCTTCTGTACTTTTACACATTACAGTAGAGTTACGTTTTGTAAAATATCATTGGTAAATATAGTACCACTTGAAAATTACATCCTCTTAAAAATTGGAATTATGAACATTCTCCAAATTTTCAACTGTTATATCTGTGGGGGGTGGACTTACTAAAAATATGAAAATTGCACATTCTAGACTATATAATATAAGTTATGTGATGCGGTAAATGAATGTAGTCGTTTACTCGTCATGGGCAAATATTGTAATAAAATTAACTGATTATGTCCTGTGAGTGTCGACACTGCAATATAAGCTGAGCGAAATATACTCCTCTTGATGGATTGCCCATTCGCGTTTCTCGCTATTTTAATTATCTATCTCTTCCACTAAATTTGTTTCTTGAAAAGACGTGGCGTGGAGAATTAATGTATCATTGCTAGACTTCTTTCGGGCATTCCACAAAGACAAATCTTTTCTACTTCCCGACGCTGTCACTTTGCGGCACTTAGGAACAAAAGAAAAGTGCCTCTCAAGAGAAGGCGAGAGAGGGAGGCAGTCTTCCAAATCTCACGTCGCCATCAGCATGTCTGAGTATTTCCTGGATTCAGCATGTTTGCGTAGTATTCTCATTATCATAATATATAATTTCTTTTACTTATTAATAATTCAGAAATCTCCTCTTTCTCGTAGCACATGGCTTCGTATTCGTGAGGGTATTTTGCTACGACAAGTGCGGTGTTGTTTCTACGGTTTGTGGAACTTTGTACGCTTCGCTACTGTCATATCTTCCGTCTCTCTCTGCTCCTCTTTCAGTCGGTATAACATTCCACCGTACAATCGCCCCACGTTTCATTGCTTCTCCTTTCCCTGCAGCTCGCGCCCGCGTCGGCCGAATGTCCTTCCATTCCACTGTGCCGCAGCCAGCGACGTCGCCGCCGCCACCGCCGCTCCGAATATTTCTCAGAAAGAATAAGTCATATTTAACCAGGCACAGCAGACGTGGCATGAATCCGTAACACGGGGCGCGATACTCTACGATAGGACAAAATTATTCAAAGGCTCTTCTCTTATTCAGGGGTATAGGCTCGCTCCCGCGCGAGTTACTGGGTCGCTTTGTGCCTTCGGAAGATGAGACCTGCGCGCCCTCGGGAAATGCGAAGGCCCCCGCCTGCGGGGGACGCGCGTCGCGCCGTTTGCTCCTGTAGGCGGCGGCGAGGGACTTCGAGAGGAGTGGTTAGAGTGTGGGAGACGCTGATGTTGACAATGGCCGTGATGTTCAAGCTAGAAATGGTAAAAGATGATGTCGGGAATGCTGATGACTGGAATGGTGTTGATGACTGGAATGGTGTTGATGACTGGAATGGTGTTGATGACTGGAATGGTGTTGATGACTGGAATGGTGTTGATGACTGGAATGGTGTTGATGACTGGAATGGTGTTGATGACTGGAATGGTGTTGATGACTGGAATGGTGTTGATGACTGGAATGGTGTTGATGACTGAATGGTGTTGACGACGGCTGGAATGGTGTTGACGACGGCTGGAATGGTGTTGACGACGGCTGGAATGGTGTTGACGACGGCTGGAATGGCGTTGACGACGGCTGGAATGGCGTTGACGACGGCTGGAATGGCGTTGACGACGGCTGGAATGGCGTTGACGACGGCTGGAATGGCGTTGACGACGGCTGGAATGGCGTTGACGACGGCTGGAATGGCGTTGACGACGGGAATACTGCTGTCGACGGGAATGGTGGCGCTCGAAATACGTCACGGTCGTGAGGGGGCGCCCCGCGGCGCCCCGCGGACGAGACTCCGCGTCGTGGCATCACTTGCGGGGGAGAGGGGACGTAGGGGCGGAGGAGAGATGCAAGGCACCCAAGGGCCTGGACTCGGCTCGGACGAAGACGCGGATACGATACTGCGAACAACTGCAGGGGCCGGCGATTCCGGAAATGGACAAACGGGAAAGGGCATTGAAACTCTCGCTCTTACAAACTTTTTATGAGAAAGATCTAAGGGAATAACAAGAGAAACGAAACAAACGCTGTATTCACAATAACACATTAATATATAGAGTGGCTAAACGTTTATGAAATGATACGACATGACATGAAAGTTGTCATGTAAAAAATGTCAAGATAAAGAAATTTCGTATTATTTCTTATGAAAAAGTGGAAAGTTTAATCAGTAAAAGAAAATATTTCTTGGCTCATTCAGATGTCATTATGATGTTCTATTTAACAACATTATTATTCATTAAACAACATTCTGCAATGTTTAATTTTAATTTTCTAGCAATATATCGTACATACTTTACCCATTTACACCGTGTTCCGTAATAACAAAAGATGTAGGGGCATAGGCTGGAAGTAAACATTAGTAAATAATGTAAATTGTATGGTATATTTAAAAATTTAGCTAAACATATATATATAATATATATATATATATATATATATATATATATATATATATATATATATATATATATATATATATATCTTTAGCTAAATGCGGCGATTATTTTTCTATGTAATTTATTATCGTACTATTTAAACAGCTGTGGTTTAATGGCAATAGTGAGTACGACACACGAGTTAATAGATAGGCCCGTTACTCGAAATGCATAAACTGCGTCATATATACTCTTTCCTTGAACTCCGTTAAATATTTTAGAACACCTGTGTCGCGACTGTTCTCCCTTTTCGAAAAAGAGAAAAAAATTCCAGGAAAAAAGTAGGTTTAAACAAATTAACGCATCATCATTATTTGCACTCGAAATCATACGAGTGCTATGTGGCGAATGATGTATCTTGCTACTGCTGTAAACATTTGTGTACGCATTCAAACACTCGGTTTAACATTCTAGACATTAACCAATAACGACTGCTCAGTACGTTGAACTCTCGTGATATTTAGTTGCAAAGGTATCCCTTTCAGGAATCACTCCGCACGTGGGCAGCGAGGTGGGTGGCGAGGACGGCGCGGGTATCGGTTTAATGTTTATTCGCCGTGCGCCGGGGGATTCCAAACATTTTTTATTGGCGAGCCTCGCCACACCGCGCTGGCGCTCGCCCAAAAGCTCACGCTCGGCCCAAAGGTCACTCCGACGCCGCGCGCCGGTCACTTCGGGAGCGTTCTCCCCACTGCGAACCGCCCCACCCCGGCGCCCTCCAACTTTCCGTTCCCTGCCCCGCCCCCAACCGCTCTTCCGTCCCCTGCCCCGCCCCCAACCGCTCTTCCGTTCCGCTGCCCCACCGCCCATCCCTTCCCCAGCCCCACCGCCCTTCCCTTGCCCTGCCCCACCGCCCTTCTCTTGCCCTGCCCCACCGCCCTTCCCTTGCCCTGCCCCACCGCCCTTCCCTTGCCCTGCGCCACCGCCCCCACTTCCCCAGCCCCACCGCCCCCCCCTTCCCCAGCCCCACCGCTCTTCCCTTGCCCTGCGCCACCGCCCCTCCCTTCCCCAGCCCCACCGCTCTTCCGCCCTCTACCCCGCCTGCCTCTGCCGTTCCGTCTCCCGTCCCCCCCCCACCGCTCTTTTGTGTTCCGCCCCGCCCATCCTCCCTTCCGTCTCCCGCCCCGGACCCCGCCCTTCCGTCCTCCGCCACGCCTCTCCACCGCCCTTTCGTCACTCGCCCCGCCTCTCACCGCTCTGCAGCCCCGCTCTTCCGGCCTCTGCCATGCACACCTACCCCCAATCCGCCCCCATCCCGCCCCCATCCCGCCCCACCCTCCCTTCCACCCCTCGCCCCGCCACCTTTCTGTCCTCGACCCCTCTCCCACCACCCTTCCTCGGCCTTTTTCGCTACCGACAGAAATATGTCCGCCGCGTGCATCTCGCTTCCGCCTGTCACTTAACTACCCGTCACCGCCCCACATCCCGCTTGTTCCAGTCCTATCCCTCCCAACCTCACCACCATCCCATTTACGCACACCTTGTTCATCTTCGTCCTGACCTTGCTCGCCAATATCCGACCACCCTGCACGCCAATGCCCGCCCTCTATCACCCTATGTACCCACGTTCGCCTCTGCCTGCTTCAGTTCGGTACATCTACCATAGCTTTACTCATTTTCACCAAGAATACCTTTGTGCGGCAAATATCCTTTCGCTTCTCTCCGCTGGTGGCAACTCATGCTGTACGTCTCTGTCCCGTCCACTTCGCCGGACTGCCCAACCTTTCTCTTCGGACCGCCTCGCCCACATTGCCCGACTCTGCCCAACTCTCTTCCTGCGACTACGTCTAGCACCTCTCAACTCTGCTTTGGCCTCTTCATCCTTCTCTTCCCTGCTCACTTCTCCCGCTTTTGCCTCACCCACTTCTACCACATCTACCCACCTACTGTTCTTTCCCCCCTGTTACTCCGCGTATTTCCCGCCCCGTGCATTCTGCCTGGTCCATCCTGTACGTCTCCCGTCTCGACCAGGCTCATCCCAGCGTCTCCCAACCCTCCCTTCTCATTGCGGCGGCGCCTCTTTCTCCAACCCGTCGCGGCGCTGCCCGACCTCATCCCCGCCGCCTCTGCCCGACCTCACTCCCGCCGCCTCTGCCCGACCTCACTCCCGCCGCCTCTGCCCGACCTCACTCCCGCCGCCTCTGCCCGACCTCACTCCCGCCGCCTCTGCCCGACCTCACTCCCGCCGCCTCTGCCCGACCTCACTCCCGCCGCCTCTGCCCGACCTCACTCCCGCCGCCTCTGCCCGACCTCAGCCCCGCCGCCTATGCCCGACCTCACTCCTGCCACCACTGCCCGACCTCACCCCCGCCGCCTCTGCCCAGTCTCATCCCCGCCGCCTCTGCCCGACCTCACTCCCGCCGCCTCTGCCCGACCTCACTCCCGCCGCCTCTGCCCGACCTCACTCCCGCCGCCTCTGCCCGACCTCACTCCCGCCGCCTCTGCCCGACCTCACTCCCGCCGCCTCTGCTCGACCTCACTCCTGCCGCCCCTGCCCGACCTCACTACCGCCGCCTCTGCCCGACCTCACTCCCGCCGCCTCTGCCCGACCTCACTCCCGCCGCCTCTGCCCAGTCTCATCCCCGCCGCCTCTGCCCGACCTCACTCCTGCCACCACTGCCCGACCTCACCCCCGCCGCCTCTGCCCAGTCTCATCCCCGCCGCCTCTGCCCGATCTCACTCCCGCCGCCTCTGCCCGACCTCACTCCCGCCGCCTCTGCCCGACCTCACTCCCGCCGCCTCTGCCCGACCTCACTCCCGCCGCCTCTGCCCGACCTCACTCCCGCCGCCTCTGCCCGACCTCACTCCCGCCGCCTCTGCCCGACCTCACTCCCGCCGCCTCTGCCCGACCTCACTCCCGCCGCCTCTGCCCGACCTCACTCCCGCCGCCTCTGCCCGACCTCACTCCCGCCGCCTCTGCCCGACCTCACTCCCGCCGCCTCTGCCCAGTCTCATCCCTGCCACCTCTGCCCGACCTCACTCCCGCCGCCTCTGCTCGACCTCACTCCTGCCGCCACTGCCCGACCTCACCCCCGACGCCTCTGCCCAGTCTCATCCCCGCCGCCTCTGCCCGACCTCACTCCCGCCGCCTCTGCCCGACCTCACTCCCGCCGCCTCTGCCCGACCTCACTCCTGCCGCCTCTGCCCGACCTCACTCCCGCCGCCTCTGCCCGACCTCAATCCCGCCGCCTCTGCCCGACCTCACTCCCGCCGCCTCTGCCCGACCTCACACCCGCCGCCTCTGCCCGACCTCACTCCCGCCGCCTCTGCCCGACCTCACTCCCGCCGCCTCTGCCCGACCTCAGCCCCGCCGCCTATGCCCGACCTCACTCCTGCCACCACTGCCCGACCTCACCCCCGCCGCCTCTGCCCAGTCTCATCCCCGCCGCCTCTGCCCGACCTCACTCCCGCCGCCTCTGCCCGACCTCACTCCCGCCGCCTCTGCCCGACCTCACTCCCGCCGCCTCTGCCCGACCTCACTACCGCCGCCTCTGCCCGACCTCACTCCCGCCGCCTCTGCCCGACCTCACTCCCGCCGCCTCTGCCCGACCTCACTCCCGCCGCCTCTGCCCGACCTCACTCCTGCCACCACTGCCCGACCTCACCCCCGCCGCCTCTGCCCAGTCTCATCCCCGCCGCCTCTGCCCGATCTCACTCCCGCCGCCTCTGCCCGACCTCACTCCCGCCGCCTCTGCCCGACCTCACTCCCGCCGCCTCTGCCCGACCTCACTCCCGCCGCCTCTGCCCGACCTCACTCCCGCCGCCTCTGCCCGACCTCACTCCCGCCGCCTCTGCCCGACCTCACTCCCGCCGCCTCTGCCCGACCTCACTCCCGCCGCCTCTGCCCGACCTAACTTCCGCCGCCTCTGCCCGACCTCACTCCCGCCGCCTCTGCCCGACCTCACTCCCGCCGCCTCTGCCCGACCTCACTCCCGCCGCCTCTGCCCGACCTCACTCCCGCCGCCTCTGCCCAGTCTCATCCCTGCCACCTCTGCCCGACCTCACTCCCGCCGCCTCTGCTCGACCTCACTCCTGCCGCCACTGCCCGACCTCACCCCCGACGCCTCTGCCCAGTTTCATCCCTGCCGCCTCTGCCCGACCTCACTCCTGCCGCCACTGCCCGACCTCACTCCCGCCGCCTCTGCCCGACCTCACTCCTGCCGCCTCTGCCCGACCTCACTCCCGCCGCCTCTGCCCGACCTCAATCCCGCCGCCTCTGCCCGACCTCACTCCCGCCGCCTCTGCCCGACCTCACTCCCGCCGCCTCTGCCCGACCTCACTCCCGCCGCCTCTGCCCGACCTCACTCCCGCCGCCTCTGCCCGACCTCACTCCCGCCGCCTCTGCCCGACCTCACTCCCGCCGCCTCTGCCCGACCTCACTCCCGCCGCCTCTGCCCGACCTCACTCCCGCCGCCTCTGCCCGATCTCACTCCCGCCGCCTCTGCCCGACCTCACTCCTGCCACCACTGCCCGACCTCACCCCCGCCGCCTCTGCCCAGTCTCATCCCCGCCGCCTCTGCCCGATCTCACTCCCGCCGCCTCTGCCCGACCTCACTCCCGCCGCCTCTGCCCGACCTCACTCCCGCCGCCTCTGCCCGACCTCACTCCCGCCGCCTCTGCCCGACCTCACTCCCGCCGCCTCTGCCCGACCTCACTCCCGCCGCCTCTGCCCGACCTCACTCCCGCCGCCTCTGCCCGACCTCACTCCCGCCGCCTCTGCCCGACCTCACTCCCGCCGCCTCTGCCCGACCTCACTCCCGCCGCCTCTGCCCAGTCTCATCCCTGCCACCTCTGCCCGACCTCACTCCCGCCGCCTCTGCTCGACCTCACTCCTGCCGCCACTGCCCGACCTCACCCCCGACGCCTCTGCCCAGTCTCATCCCCGCCGCCTCTGCCCGACCTCACTCCCGCCGCCTCTGCCCGACCTCACTCCCACCGCCTCTGCCCGACCTCACTCCTGCCGCCTCTGCCCGACCTCACTCCCGCCGCCTCTGCCCGACCTCAATCCCGCCGCCTCTGCCCGACCTCACTCCCGCCGCCTCTGCCCGACCTCACTCCCGCCGCCTCTGCCCGACCTCACTCCCGCCGCCTCTGCCCGACCTCACTCCCGCCGCCTCTGCCCGACCTCACCCCCGCCGCCTCTGCCCAGTCTCATCCCCGCCGCCTCTGCCCGACCTCACTCCCGCCGCCTCTGCCCGACCTCACTCCTGCCGCCTCTGCCCGACCTCAGCCCCGCCGCCTATGCCCGACCTCACTCCTGCCACCACTGCCCGACCTCACCCCCGCCGCCTCTGCCCAGTCTCATCCCCGCCGCCTCTGCCCGACCTCACTCCCGCCGCCTCTGCCCGACCTCTCTCCCGCCGCCTCTGCCCGACCTCACTCCCGCCGCCTCTGCCCGACCTCACTCCCGCCGCCTCTGCTCGACCTCACTCCTGCCGCCACTGCCCGACCTCACCCCCGCCGCCTCTGCCCAGTCTCATCCCCGCCGCCTCTGCCCGACCTCACTCCCGCCGCCTCTGCCCGACCTCAGCCCCGCCGCCTATGCCCGACCTCACTCCTGCCACCACTGCCCGACCTCACCCCCGCCGCCTCTGCCCAGTCTCATCCCCGCCGCCTCTGCCCGACCTCACTCCCGCCGCCTCTGCTCGACCTCACTCCTGCCGCCACTGCCCGACCTCACCCCCGCCGCCTCTGCCCAGTCTCATCCCCGCCGCCTCTGCCCGACCTCACTCCCGCCGCCTCTGCCCGACCTCACTCCTGCCGCCTCTGCCCGACCTCAGCCCCGCCGCCTATGCCCGACCTCACTCCTGCCACCACTGCCCGACCTCACCCCCGCCGCCTCTGCCCAGTCTCATCCCCGCCGCCTCTGCCCGACCTCACTCCCGCCGCCTCTACTCGACCTCACTCCTGCCGCCACTGCCCGACCTCAGCCCCGCCGCCTCTGCTCTTCCGCGCTGTGACCGGACCTTGGCCTCAGTATTTCCTTTTTTGGGAATTTTCTCTTCCTTCTCGGCCAGAAATTGCTGTGCGGCCGAGGGCCGGCACGGTTGAGGCGATAGGCTGACAGCCAAGGTTTTTTTCTGCCTGTTTTCTCCGCTAGCTTATCGACTGCGTGTTGCGGGCGTGGGAACGTTTCACGTGAGTTTTAGCGATTATTATCTGTTCGTGCTGTGCGCTCATTCTGCGTGTTGATTTGAACGCGTGTTGACTGGAAGATATAAAGTTCTTTCCAGAAGAAAGTAATTTTCTTAGATTGTTGAAGAGAATAGCTCGAGTATTGGGAAACCATTTTGCATTTCATCCTCTATCTTACCCTTTTACGAGACCTACTAGCATGATTTATGAGTAAACCGAAGGCAGCCTTGTACCAGATGTGAAAATGAATTACAGGATTTCTTTTTCGGGTCCAATGCACAGCGATACTGGTTGTATGTATCCAATTTCCAAAGTTATTGGTAGATCATTTGCCATGTAGCATGTTTACACTGTATATATTCCAGATTAATCCAAAATTTACAGTTATTATTAAATTCTAGATAAATCATTCATTGCTCAAGTTCGTATTTCAGGATCTGTGACGTTTTTACTTACAATCTTTAACCACAACATTTTTGTGTACTTAAACTGACCTTTCTGCTTCTAAGACAATTTTCGTAGAAAATAACCTCTTTGTCCCGTCGATTCGTCGACGGTGAAATAGCTTCGTGAACAGTTTAACAAATACTGTAAAATATTTTACACATTTTAACAATGGTAGATTCAGAGTTCAATAATTTTATTCACGTCTTTATCATGAAAATGATCATGATTACATCGCATTAAGCATCATGATTACAGCACATTAAAACAATTTCAATATGGCGGTAATTTATTTCGTGTCGCTTAAACGAGACTGAAATTAATACTCTGATTTCCTAGCCCGTGAATGGAGTGGGAAGTTACAAGTACATCTCTCATGCCGGTCGCCCTAGTGAATGCTCCCTATTCACTCGAATGACGTGCAGAGCGTGTCCAGTGGACGGCACGATAACGGCGGCTATCGCTCGTAGATTTTTGCGATGTTTCGCTAAAATAACTCCTGCATTGCTGCATGCGTGTCTCATTTTAAATCGAGAAGGGAGGCATGCGAGTAATGGGTCAAACTCGCTGTTTTAAAAACGAGCTTTTAAATTTATTCATGGCCGGCGTACACATTTTTCCGTTCTCTATATTAGTAAAACAAAACTGTAAATACGGTTTGCGTTATTACTACTAAAGCGGGCTATTTCTGCGAGGTCACCCCGTAGTTCCACAGCGTGACCCAAAGTTGTACTTCTGCGTATCGCCCGTTTGCGCACGTCACGCCGCAGATAACAATCGAGGCATGACGTAAACGGAAAGTTGCCTCCGTACTCACAGTCGACACTTGCTCGCCCTTCTCTCCGCCTCCACTTCTCCCGTTGCCTTGTCCAACTCTTTATTCACCATTGCCACCACCATTTTCTCTGCTCCTGCGTCCGCCCCAGCTTCCACCACAGACCCCATCACAGTCTCTGCCACAACCTGTAACCTCCGCCACAGTCGCTACCACAGCCCCTGCCGCTACCGCAGTCGCTACCGCAGCCCCTGCCGCTACCGCAGTCGCTACCGCAGCCACCTCCACCACACCTTCCGCTGTAGCTTTGGCCACAACTCCGCCTCACCTTTTGCCTGTCTCCGCCGCAGCCTCCACTACGGCTTCCTCTATCGTCACTTCCTCCGTCGTCACAGCTCCTGCTTCAGCCTCTGTCACCATCTCCGCTACAGCCTCTACCACAGCTTCCGTTAGCTCCACCCACAGACTCCGCCACAGCCTTGTCACAGCCTTGTCACAGCCTTGCCATAGCCTCTGTCTCAGCCTCTGTCTCAGCCCCTGTCTCAGCCCCTGTCTCAGCCCCTGTCTCAGCCCCTGTCTCAGCCCCTGTCTCAGCCCCTGTCTCAGCCCCTGTCTCAGCCCCTGTCTCAGCCCCTGTCTCAGCCCCTGTCTCAGCCCCTGTCTCAGCCCCTGTCTCAGCCCCTGTCTCAGCCCCTGTCTCAGCCCCTGTCTCAGCCCCGCGTCTCAGCCCCGCGTCTCAGCCCCGCGTCTCAGCCTCGCGTCTCAGCCCCGCGTCTCAGCCCCGCGTCTCAGCCCCGCGTCTCAGCCCCGCGTCTCAGCCCCGCGTCTCAGCCCCGCGTCTCAGCCCCGCGTCTCAGCCCCGCGTCTCAGCCCCGCGTCTCAGCCCCGCGTCTCAGCCCCGCGTCTCAGCCCCGCGTCTCAGCCCCGCGTCTCAGCCCCGCGTCTCAGCCCCGCGTCTCAGCCCCGCGTCTCAGCCCCGCGTCTCAGCCCCGCGTCTCAGCCCCTGACCTACCCCTCTGCCTCAGCCTCCTCCATAGCCACCGTCATCGGCCCCGTTCCTTCCCTTCCTTCGTATACCCCTTCCTTCTCCGCCCATCCTTCATATGCTCCCGTACCTGCACCCACCTCCTCCTCTGCCTTCGCCACCACCTCTGTTCTCCCATAGCCTTCCCCTCTTTCACCGCTTATACCCACCGCCACACATCCTCCACCGCCATCAAACTCCCCGCCACCACATCCCCCCCCCCGAGCCTTTACCACAATGGCCACTGCCTTGCCGTTCCCGCCGTCTGCCCTCTCCCGCCCCCCAACGCCACCTCGGACTCGACGTTAAATACCCCGGAGTAATTAATTTCCGAGCAACGCAACGGAGCGCCTTTCGTCAGCGGGGGCGCGAAGCGGCGCGGCGCGGCGCGGCGGCCCTGTTTCCGTGCTTGCCTGCCTCCGCCTCCGCAGCGGTTGACCACCGACGGGTTTGATTTAACACGTGTCAGTGTTCACAACGGTTAACAAGAGAAGTGCGGCGGAGGCCCGCGCGTCAGAAATGCCAGGGCTGATGCAAGTTGGCGGAAGCGGGCGGGAGGCCGCCCCGGAGGCCAAGGGGGCGAAAGGAGCCGCGACGGCTGCGGGTGGAGGGTGAAATGGTTTCCGCGGGCATGACGGCGAAGGCGACGGCCGCACCGGTGGCTCAGGGCCTCAGCTGATGACTGCAGTGCCTCTGACCGGGTGGTCCTGGGATCGGGTTGTGAAGGTTGGCAGGATTTTCGAAATTAGCTTGTCCGGTAGGTTACACATTCACACTAACATGTCCTACACTACCACATATGTCGGGAGACCGCTCGGGAACTTAGAGATGTGGTGGAGCTACTTTGGTTAGAGATACCTGGTTGGGGTAAACCCTGCTAGCCGACGGTAGGTTGGAGTCGGACCTCGCCATCCACCGGGGGAAGACCACCGCCATCTCTAGAGGGAAGACATGCACTGCACTCATGGGACTAATGAACTTTGCAGTGGACGCGCCCGGACTCACTAACAATCAATCAATCAATCAATCGATCAGCGATGCGGCATGGAGGGGAGGCGGAAATGTTGGGGAAATAGGGGACTGCGGAATAGCTTGATATTGACGTGAACGACAGGGATTGAAGAGGGCGGTGGGGCCTATGGCTAGGCGATCCAAAGGACAGAAAATAAATGGGATGTACGGAACGGTAAGGACCCTAAGGAAGGTAAAGTATAATACGGGGTTTATGATCACTGCGAGGGCGATGAGAATTATGGAGCCTAGGATTAGGATTGAGGGAGGATGGGGTGGCGGGAAAGACGAGGTTTGGGGCCAAGAGTGACAATGGTGGACTGTGGAAAAAGCAGGATGTATGGTAAAAAAAGTGTGGATGTTAAAAAAATATGAAGGGAAGGATGGTGTCAAAAAGGACTTCATTTTGTTCGCAATGGACGCTTTATTTGACAGCTGATATAACTATTAGGTAACACACAAATATAAAGTTATTTCATTGTTCATATAAAGTTCAGCCTGATTTTAGTCGAGTAGTCTAACGAATGTAGTGGATTTTAAGAATGCAGGTAGTTAGAATTTCACACTATTATTGCAGTGTAAACGTATGTATAACTCCAAAAAAAAGGTGCAATGTGACGGGTGCTATCTATTAAGCTATCGCGCTTCTTGATATTAGTTAAGATGAAACATACTAAGTTGAGGAAATTATTAGTATCTGTTGAGATTTCTATGGGTAAATGGTGCGTCGTATTAGGCAACGGCCGTGGAGCTGAGTCGAGGTGAGGCAGGTCTGTCGGAGACGAGTGCGGGAGGGGCGGGGGGGGGGGAGGGCTGGCTGGCACTGGCGGCGGTTTCCGCAACAGCCGCCATGTAATGCTAGCCCTCGCAGAGGCAGCTTGTGAGGAAGCCAGAGCACTTTACCCGCTGCCGGGGTCGGCCGGCCCCCGTGTTCGCAAACAACGGAACAAGCAGGCGCTTGCCGCTCCCCCAGCGCCGCCCCTCCCTCCCTGCGCGCCGCCCACGCCGCCATTCCAGCGCCTGCCACCTTCCTGGCGTCACCGAACCTCACGCTGACCCTGCTTCATCCGCTTCGCTCCTCCTTCGCACCCTCCCAGTTCCTCCGCACCCGTTTTCGCTGCACTCGTTTCCTCCGCATTAATTCCTTCTACACTCATTCCCACTGCCCCTGCTCCTACGGTCGCGGTTCTTCACACCCGTTCTCGGCGCACTCGTTTTTCTCCGCACCCGTTCACACCGCTCCGCTTCCCGCCTTCCGTTCTCGACTATTTATTTTCCGCCGCACCCGTTCCCTCCACACTCGTTCCCACTGACCCTGTTCCTACGGTCTCGGTTCCTCACACCCGTTCTCGGCGCACTCGTTTTTCTCCTAACCCGTTGACACCACTCCGGTTCCCGCCTTTCTTTCTCGACGATTTCGTTTCCACCGCACCCGTTCCTTCCACACTCGTTCCCACTGCCCCTGTTCCTCCGGACTCGGTTCCTCACACCCGTTCTCGGCGCACTCGTTTTTCTCCTAACCCGTTGACACCGCTCCGGTTCCCGCCTTTCTTTCTCGACGATTTCGTTTCCGCCGCACCCGTTCCCTCCACACTCGCTCCCACTGTCTCTGTTCCTACGGACTCGGTTCCTCACACCCGTTCTCGGCGCACTCGTTTTTC
This sequence comes from Gryllus longicercus, assembly GCA_038098605.1. Taxonomy (NCBI): domain Eukaryota; kingdom Metazoa; phylum Arthropoda; class Insecta; order Orthoptera; family Gryllidae; genus Gryllus; species Gryllus longicercus. The sequence continues at coordinate 57,102 of JAZDUA010001213.1, read as the reverse complement.
TCCGCACCCGTTCTCACCGCTCCGCGTCCCGCCTTCCGTTCTCGACGATTTCATTTCCGCCGCACCCTTTCCCTCCACACTTGTTCCCACTGACCCTGTTCCTACGGACTCTGTTCCTCACGCCCGTTCTCGCCGCACTCGTTCCGTCCACACCCGTTCCGTCCACACCCGTTCCGTCCACACTCGTTCCCACAGTCCCTGCTCCTTCGGTATCGGTTTATCAGTGTCGTTCTCGCTGCATTTGTTCGCTCCGTCCCCTTTCTCATCGTCTTGATTTCTCACATCCGTTCTCGCTACACCAGTTGCCTCCTCACCTGCTCCGTCCACACTCGTTCCCACAGCCCCTGCTCCTACGGTCTCGGTTCCTCACTCTCGTTCTCGACGCACTCGTTCCCTACGCCCTCGTTCCCACTGTCTTGGTTTCTGACACCCGTTCTCGCCGCACACGTTCCTCCGCACTCGTTCACATCTCTCCGGTCCTCACATCCGTTCTCGCCGCTTTCGTTTCCTCCGCACCCGATTCCTACACACTCGTTCCCTCTGACCCTGTTCCTACGGTCTCGATTCCTCACTCTCATTCTCGTCGCACTCGTTCTCTCCACACCCGTTTCCTTCTCACTCGTTCCCATCGCTCCGGTTCACATCCCATCCGTTCTGACAAAGATTCTTTACAGCGACTCTCCTAATGAACCGCTATTCTCGAAAATACGCTCAACATTTATTTTCGAAGCTGTGCGCACAGGGCAGGCTCTGAAAATTTTCGAAGGGTCCCTGTAGTCTTTCGTAATACTACAATATTCGTTAAATATCTTAATTCCTTGATGTTTCTCTTTTTAACCTGACAGCTTGGGAATTTGTTACATGACACTTGTGAAAGAGACTGTCCTAGTTATCCGGTAACCTTATACATGTATTAAAGAAAAATTATTTTATAGTAATTTCATCATTAAAATTATTATTCGCTTACACTTCAACTTAGTTTTATTTATTTACTAGTTAAACTTGTCATATGAACATAGAAATGTTCACTAGAAAAGGAGATTCATAAATATAGTTGCCCCTCCATTTTGTTTTGGGCTGCGATCAGCTATGGAAATTTCGAAATAAAATACGTAAAACTGACTCCAAAAAGTATTCATGAGCCAATCGCAATCGTTAGCAAATCATTATTTCTTAGGCGTTTCCCATTTTTTTAAACCAGAATGTTGGATAATGTGTTGGATATTTTAAAAGCAAATGTTTTGGGTCTCAAATTTATTAGACGCCATTTACAAATTGAATAGTATTACTGTTTCGAATGGTAATTTATACTATTATACATATTTGTTTTGTATTATAAGTGGAGTTACCCTCATAAATTTTTATCATGCCATCAAATTTGACATATTGACATACCAAAATTTTATCTATCATTTTTTCAATATTATTATCTTGACTGGTGTTTTCGTCCATCCGATCCCGTAGTACGCACGATAGAGTTACGTACGTGATGATTTCGATCACACGCAAGCGGTGAAAAGGCAGCTTTAATCTCTGGAGGGCACCGCGTCCTGAAGTTTATCTGTGACGAGAATAAACACGTCGTGCAAATTTAACGGTGTACATGCGAACGTACGCACGCGCCTCTCGTTCTCGCCCGGCGGCGAGTGAGCGTTCACGGGATCCAATCTCCGGCAGCGAGCGCGGGATGCAGTGCGGAGCCCCGTCCCGCGGAGCAGGGAATGGGCGACGTCTGAATCGACGTGAAGCTTGGTACCGATGCAAATCACGGCTAAGAGCGTTGGTACAACCGATTATGCCCGGCTGACTTTAGCTCAGAGTTTGCTGCATACTTCGCGACGACTCTGACCGGAAGGTCCTAGGGTTCGAGTCCCGTCGGTGGTGGATTGTCAGCTAGGTCGAATTCAGCTGCTGCGTGGAGGAGAAGTCTGGCGGCCGGCAGTTGTGATTGGTAGTTTCCCTTTCCGTGGTTACTCCGAGCAACACTAGGCGTATGAGGGAGCAGGATTCTAGCTATCGCTTGCGATCCTTTCTTCTTCTTCTTCTTCTTCTTCTTCTTCTTCTTCTTCTTCTTCTTCCTCTTCCTCTTCCTCTTCTTCTTCTTCTTCTTCTTCTTCTTCTTCTTCCTCGTCCTCGTCCTCGTCCTCGTCCTCTTCATCGTCCTCGTCATCGTCCTCTTCCTCTTCCTCCTCCTCCTCCTATCGTCTCCCTCTACGCATACATGTGCTCTACATTTACACTTACATCACTACACAAGATAGCAGGAACAATATTCCCTAACGACAAGCGGGAAGATTCTGGAGGGCAGAATGCCTTGCAAACACACATGTAGGTCGGCGTCGAATCTCACCATCGAGTGGTGAGTCAATCACCGCCACTCACGGAATAAAATATTTACTACACTTACGAGACAAATGACCATAGCAGTTGACGTGCCTGTAAACATTAATGATCTTCATATCCTTTCAAGGAACCTCTTGTAGCAACGCTTCAAATTCGGATTGGTATTGATATAATATAGAGGGAATAACAAGTATATTTCTTATCGTGCAATGGCTTTCAAACTTGATTTTAATTAACGTATTACAGTTTATATTTATTTTTAATGTGTACCATATTTTAAGAAAAGACGTACAGGTGAGATGCTGAGAATGAAAAACTGACAGCTTCCAGATACCCAGACGCATCTTTAGTAAGTGATAACGGGTTTAAAAACTGAATTTAGTAAACCAAAGACCAAGGAACGAAGAGGGAAGAGGACAGAAGAAAATGTTTTGATATTTCAGGGAAGGAAAGAAGAAAAAGGAAAAGAGTGGGCGAGAAAGAGAACAAGAGGGAGGAAGATGAGAGATAAGAGAAAATGAGTTTAAAAAAAGAAGGTATGGAGTTATATGTATAGAACAAATCAGTAGGTAAAGAGGAATGGAATATATATGAAAAGGAGAATGAGAGGACAAAAAACTCATATAGGCCAATGAGTATGTGACTAAAGTTTGTGAAAACTATATGACAGCTGCAGATGCGAGGAGTGGACGAAGGAAAACCACCAAAGACGCAAGACGAAGCAAGCGGTAGAGGCCCTCGCACTCAGCACCGACGAAGAGACATGACGGTTGCTACCCTTCACCCGAAACCACATTCCCGCTCAGCGTAGCATTGCTCGGGGATAGAGATTTGCGAAAGCCGAGTGTAGAGACTCCAAACGGGAGGAGGGCGCACGCAATCGCGGCCGGTGCATCTGCTTCCACGAAGGGGCCGCCGCGGACGCCGCGGGCGACGCCGCCCGGGGCGAGACGGTGGCCTCTGGCGCCCTTTTGTGCTTCTTCCTAAGAGAAAACAAACAGCCCCAAAGAGAATTTCCCTCGCCGACGAGCTGCTTTAGAGGAATCGCGAAGGAGGCGGCTGACGGCGAGCGGGACGAGTAAATCTGCTTGTGTTCCGGCGCTTCATGCTCGAATGCCTGATACCGCGCAGCGTGTATTGTTTTGCTTCTCGAAAGTTATTTCACAGAAGCGTTGCAAACGGATTTAGAGACGGTTTCGTACTTTTATTGGCCTCACTTTTGGATGTGACTTCTGACGTGATTTGTTAGCAAGGTAAACTTGACATGATCTGCTCCCCGTTTCTGAAGATATCTTGTCGTTTTGTGCGTCTGAATGTGAGAGCGAGCGTACGTGCTTATGTGTGAGTATGCGTAGCGTATGAACGTACTTGGGTGGTCTCGCGTACTTATTACTTTTTTCTATTTTCAGAAACTGAAAATGTTATATCATTCTTAACCTCAGAGGTGGATCTAAGGGGCAGGAGTTTCAAATGAGGGAGGGCAAATGCTCTTTAGATCTCGGAAACTATAAGTACGTTTGCTTCCAGTTTTGTTCAAGGGACCGTATTTTAATTTATTGCGAAAAATGAATTATATTAAATTTTATTTTAATGATTTTAGTAAAAGTAATAGTTGAAAGTAATCGTAAATTATCTATTTCAATAAATACAAACTTGTCGCAACACTAGTGTGTATCATAAGTAATGCATAATGCGAAATAGGGACAAATAAATCCTTCTGGACATTTTCTGGAAGAGTAAATCTTGTTATTTTTTTTCAAACGTATTTTAGTTATATGTGAATGCGAGAATACAATTCATGTGGCCTCTCTAGAAATCAGATTAATGCAAAATGAGACATTACGAGAACATTAGTTTTGGAATAAAAATTATTAATTCAATCTACATTTAAACTTGTTAGTCCCCCCTCCCCCGCAATGTTTTATTGAATTTGTCTTTTCTCATGAAGCTGCTTCTTATATAAGAAGTAAATTTTGTGATTAACCGCCAGAAAATAATTTTTGGGCTTTAAGATCTAACTTTGATACATTTAATTCACTAGATACTGCATTCCTAGGTTAATTTGCTCTTCGATATTTTAAGTACATATTTAAATATAGAACTGAAGTTGATATTTCAATGGAGAAGATTTTATTAATTGAGAACGATAGCTTCCTAAATTATGTGAGAGTACAACATGACATTATCTAGTACCAAATTTCGTTTGGATTTTATTTAAAAATATTTTGTTTAGCTACTTTTTTAAATCTAGACATTAGACAATTGGGTATATTTTCATTTGAATTATTTACTTTGTAAAATAAAATTCTTAATAAGACATCTAGTTTTTGAAGTTCATTTCACGGAAATTACTGTTTAATTTTGAGCCCAAAACGCCAGGAGTTATTCTGAGGGTGTAAACCACTTTTATATTTGAAGATCTCAACATTTTAATGTGTTGCCTGACTTTTCATTTATTTATATGGATGTTGAAATTTTTTTATGGATTTGCGATTTTTTTGATGGATTGTAACTTGCGCCCAAGACCCAACCAAGGTTGTTAACACATGAAGTGAATTTTGTATTTAAATTTGGCATCAAGTTTCTGGTCCGCCGAATATAAGTCCTCCTTGAGATTAACCGAATGTAAGTTCGTGCATTTTTCATTAACGCTCGTTTTAGTACCTTAAATCTCTCGAAATCGCGCGGATAAAAGGAACAGCGCCAACGAAAGGCCGTTGGGACTCCGATCATCCAAAATACACATGTTTCATTACTTGGCCAACAGATAGCAGCCCCGAGCTCCGGCTATAACGTCAATTTCCGTAGAATTTCACAGTACGCACACTTCGAATACCAGGAATTCATCGCGACTTTCTGACAAGGAGTTTGATCAATGGGGGAAGTTGGAAGCGAACCTTTCGAGGAGATTTGCTGTATTAGAACTAGTCTTTCTCTGTGTTTTTTCACCGCGTCAGCGTTTGTGCATTTTGATCCTCCGTGAGTAATTAACTGAGGTAGAACCAAAGTGTTGCATTCCTTGCAATTTACACAATTACCGCACGAAGTGTCGGGATGGGACATGGATGAGCAGCGCGGAATTAGCGCAAATAGGCAACGAACCGACGACAGGTGCTATTCTGAGCTTTTTTTTTAAATATTTGATGTGCTTAAAATTATATTTTCATGCTTTTCTGTGCCGAAAATATGTCTAATTATATAAAGATGCTGTCTACGTTCAGTGATGCATTGAAGTTTTCTTGTTTTTGAAGAAGATGGTTTATTAATTTCACAAGTGAAATTTCACATGTTATGTCTTCAAAATGTTATCCCAAGCCCATCACCTTTGAGATATTTGCTGGACAAATATATGTGTAGTTTTGTTAATAAATACATAGTATAATTCTAAAAGAAAAAAATAACATTTTACAAGAATAGTAAAATAGCTTTGTACATTTTTCGAGTAGCATCCAGAATTTATCCAGAGCCTACAAAGTGGTCCAGAAAGACATGGAAGTTTGAAATGATCAGAAAGCATATTTGAGTATGCTTGAATTGTGGCATTTTGAATTTATTAAATGTGGATTGGTGAAGTATTCGTTCATGAAGGGGTCGTTGTAACTCAATATTGAATTAATTAATTCATTGAAAAGTTGTTGACTGAATGTATTAGGTTTGTGGGAAGCAGTCATTGTGGATTGCAATCAAGGGATATGAGTGATGATACTTCTCATCTTTAATTTGTTCTTCAAAACAGAATATTCTATATTCTTCGTAAAATGAAAAGTACGTTATTTTCATGAGAAATCTGTTTGCTGAGAAAATAGAGAAGCTCCCACCTGAGCAACATCGGCCACTCACACCTAACAAAGGTACATTTGTTAACACGTAGATCTCGTAGATATTTCTGAAAAAAAAGGCGGGATGACTCTCAGGGGTGTCTTTTGAATACGAAGTTCCTGCGTGGAACAATGACTCGTGAGATATCTTTGAGATATCTTTGAGTAGTTTTTCTAATGTCCGAACTCTAAAAAAAGTGTTCATTGCTCATTCCCCAACGACACTAAGTAATGTTAGCTTCTGTAATAAGTCGCAATATAATTTTTATCCGTTACTAGTGTCACTCTCTGATTGAGCAGTTTATAGGATCTACTTATGCAGGACAATGAGTAGATATAGTGTCTGATTACAACTGTGGGAATGGTGAAGTGGTATCGTTGACGTAATTACATGATGAAATAATTGAAGTCATCTCCGTCAATTTAATTTGATTTATTGAGAGAGCCGGCTTTCGACGGCTTTGCCATCATCATCAGTCTCGCTGTATGTGACATAAGCCGGGAGAATGTTGACTTCTATTACTTCATCGTCAGATTAGAACGGAAATTGATGTAATTTTGGTACGTTTTTAGCCAGGATTCTTTTACACGTCATAATAATCACATGGTACACCGAAGATTTCCGTCCGTCGAGTATCCACCGCCCGCAGCCCGGTTGGGCACTGCGAACTCTGGTTTTCTAAGCCAGCGTACGTGTCCCACACGCCGTAGGAACCAGCACTCAATTACTTTAACGAGCGTGTGTGTCTTTGGCTGGCGCGAGAAGGCATCTGAAGGCATCTGTGTTGCGTGTTGCAGAGCGTCCCTGGCGCGCGCCGCTCCCCGAGCCAGCAGCGCCACCGTCGCCCCTCGAAGCCGCTGCTCGTTAAGGTGAGATTAGGCGCCGCCGCCGCGTCTTAAGCTGCCTCTCCGTCTTCGTCGCCCTCCCCTCCCCTCCCTATCCCGATCCTTTAACCACTCACCCGGGGACGAGCCGCCCGCCCGCTCACTCGCCCGCTCACTCGCTCACTCGCCCGCCCGCCCGCCCGCCCGCCCGCCCGCCCGCCCGCCCGCCCGCCCGCCCGCCCGCCCGCCCGCCCGCCCGCCCGCCCGCCCGCCCGCCCGCCCGCCCGCTCACTCACTCACTCACTCACTCGCCCGGCTGCCCGCCCGCCCGCCCGCCCGCCCGCCCGCTCACTCGCCCGCCCGCTCACTCGCCCGCCCGCTCGCTTACTCGCCCGCCCGCCCGGTCACTCACTCACCCGCCCGCCTGCCCGCCCGCTCGCCCGCCAGCGACACCCCCGGCGTCCATCTGGCTGTCCGAAGTGACTTGCGGGATCACGAAGCCTCTCGGGCTGCCGTCGCAGCCAAAGCCCCAGCGGCGACGCTGCCGCACGTGGCCGTGGATCTGGGCTGCTCAAACTGGCTGAGATGGCTCAGGGCAACAGCTGTTGCCACTGCGCCGTCTCTGAGCTGGAGCTCCTGGGGTTAGTGTCCCGAAGGCGGCCCGCGATCTTTCGTTCCCGTTCCTTGTCCTATCCTTCACCCCTTACACACACATGCACTACACTACCACACATGCCAGTAGACCGGTCGGAAGCTTAAAACTTGTCGCGTCTATGGCGGTGCCACGCTGTTGGGAGACACCTGGGTGGGGAAAACTCTCTAGCTGATGGTACGTCGGTGTCAAATGTCACCATTCAGTGGGAAGATCACCACCTTCACCACCACCACCACCACCACCACCAGAGCAAAAAACGTGCACTACATTGACGGGACTAATGACAGCAGTTGACGTGCCCAGAATCACAAGTAGTGAATCAATCAATCCGAAGGTGACGCATTTTCTAATATAGCCACTCTCTTGAGAATTCTAGCGGCCAGCTGCTCTGATTGGAAGTTTATCGTTGTTTCTATCGTCAATACCAGGCGAATACCAGAGCAATTCCTTAACATATTCCTTAACATTTTTCTGACACAATGCTACAATTTTCTTCTTTTTTTCTATCCTCGCCTCCTCCTCTTCTTCTTTCCAATCAATCAATCAATCGATCAGGGCTGTTAAAGTGCGCCGCCCTCTTGATGTTTCCTGACTCACTGCTCCTCCACGGGTCACTGATGTTGTCCGATGCTTCACGGCAGCCCGACGGGAGGGGAGGGGGAGTGGAGACGCTCGGGCGCGATCAGCTGTAGCCTAGTGAACCGCGAGAGGCATGGCGGGCCACTGCACGGAGGCACCGTGCGCAGTCTGGCCCCAATGCTTGCATTTGAACAGCCCTGCTCTAGATTACGGCTTGCTCTTGCACGCGCTCGATTTCTGATCTCTGGCGCCGATCGCAACTTGCCATTTTCTCTTTCTCTTTATCTATATCCCTATTTAATCTGCGTTAACGTTGCCAATGAGTATGTCATTTTATTTTTCGCATATATGATGGGCGTGGATCTGGAGATTGTTATGTCACATTTTAGACATCAGTAACCTCATGCTACAAACGAAACGCCGTATCGAGTTTATTACATTTTGTGCGAGTATTGTGGTCTTGGTGCAATAAACGACTCTGCACTAACGAGACATTTCTGCTTTACTCTATGCCAAGGAGTCTCGGATTGAAAGCTTTATCTTCCTATTTTTCATCAGAATAAACTCGATGTGGCATGGAATTAAATAGTCATGTTTTTCATATCTCACAAATTTCTTATCTCTTTGCATTTTTAAAATAAATTCCCCTATTATTTGTTTTTTATACTCTTTCTTTATCGTTTTATTTCCAGTATTTGTTTCAGAGTTCTCATTACATGTATCTCCTGTACTTAGCTGTATCTCAATTATTTTCTCCCTTTATCTTCCTTTCTGTTTTCTCGTTTTGCTTTCACAGCCTCACATTTCCTTTCATCTACTATGTTTCGAAGAAAGTCTCTGCTAAGTTGGAGCAATATTATGATGAATTTTTTATTTAAGACTCTCCTTAAGAGCACTTAAGTTTTTTAGTGTATTTTTCTCACATTTCTATCCCAACTTTTTCATCCATCATATATAATTGTTTTAGGCATACCTACTAATCGTGATACATTACATAAGCAGTTCAAGAAAGGATTTTTTTCCAGTTTTCCACCTTTTTCACAATATTTGTGAGCTACTAGTTCAATCTCAACCATTATAATTAAAAATAAAAATACTTATTAAAAACATAATACTATATATTAAGATATCATAATACATATTCAATGTGTGTTGAATACTTAATAAATATCATTGGGTGCTTACAAGCGCAAGCAACGCATGGGTCATGTGTTTCTCTCAAATTTCTTTCTCGCCTTCCGCGCGAGCACTCCCACCCTACAACGCCTACACCACTTCCCCGCACGCGCGACATTTGAATACGAGTGGTTCTCCCACCTCGCCCCCTCCTCTCCGTCCCGCGCTCCCCTCCCCCACCCCCGCCCCCGTCCTCGCCCCCGCGCCCAGCCCGCCGATCCCGCTGTAACAAGGGCGGAAGTGTCCGTGTACGCCCACGCGGCTCGGCTCGGCTCGGCGCGGCGTGTTGTGTTACAACCTCTTTCGGGCCCCTGGTCAAGTGATTCTTGTCGTGTATACGCCGCTGTTTACCATTCACGAAAGCCGCCGCTGGCATAGCTTCCGAGTAAATTGCCCTCGCCGCGCCGTGCCCTTCTGTTCCCGGAGCTACACGCCGCCGCCGCCGCCGCCGCCGCCGCTGAAGAGTTACGGGCAAAACCGTAGATTTACAGGACAGGGAGAAGGAACGACAGCTCTGGGGTTATTTTAAGCGCACGTTATCCATTTAACTTAAACGTTTTCGTGCGTTTCTCTTGCGATTTAATTTCGAAGTCTACTAAATTAAATAATTCCTTTTTCATCTTCAGTATTTTAAAATAAATTGGGAATTGCATGTATTAGTTATATTCACTGTTTTATTGATAATTTGGATGTTTTGTGGAAATGTCTGAATAAATGTCAAGAGTGCTTTTGCAAAAAATTTGGTTTTAATTTTATTGATTTTAAGTTTCTCTGTTTTTGTTTTCCTATGTCTGCCGGTCAAGCGAGCATTGTGCACTCATAAATCATTCCGCAATTCTATGTGACACCTCCATTTTGAACTTTCGCACAAGAAGATCCTCAGTCTTTGATTCCACATCGCTCAGCATTTCATTTTATAGACTCTCACTCTACGTATCTCGCTCTAACCTGAGTACCTAATGTCGTTCTTACATTTTCACTCCAACACTCATTAACTCCAATTACTTAGTATCTCACACTACCTCAGTCTCTCTATCTCACTTCGGTCTCCGCTGTTCTTGCCTATTACGTTTACTCTTTTCCCCCTCTATCGCAGCTTTTCATTCCCTGACTCAATGGTACTTGCATTCCGCTACAGTAACCCAATATTGCAATAGCTCTCAATCACAGTCACAGTTAGTTCTTCTCTCTATGTAACTCACTCCCTCCGAGTCGGACTCACTCCCAAACTCCCCCTTCTCACTGTCAACCTCTGGCATACATGTCTCTCATTTGGGCGCTTCCTCCCTTGATTAGAAGTGCAGTCCGAGAGTTGTACTCGCCGCGCGCCCCTTCCCCGTGTGCCTCACGCGTCGCCTCTCCCCGCCGCCTGCGCCGCCGCCGCCGCCGCCACGCCGTCCCGCGGGACGTGGACGCGGACGCGGGCGTGTCGCGCGGCGCGATGCGGGTGGAGGCGGGGCCGGGAGAGCGAGCTGATTATCCCTGACGCGTAGGTGAAGCCCGCGCGGCGCTCGCGACACGCGCCGACCACTCGCCTGGCGCCGCCCTCACCGCCCCACATTCACAAATGCCCTCCCCCCCGCCGCCTCCTCGCTCGCTAGCCCGCTCCCTCTGTGCCGCCGTCACCCTCGCCGCCAGCCCAGTCGCTACCCTCCAGCGCCATCACGCCGCCGTCGCCAGTGCCCGCACTCTGGCCGCTGCCGCTCATCCCCGCTCCCGCCCCCACCTCATTCATAAATCCCCCCGCCACCCACCGCGCTCGCCACCCACCCCCTGCTCTTGCCCCACCACAACCCTTGCCATGATTCTAGCTGCCGCTTCCACCGCCACCCATATTGATATCCTTGCCGCCTTCGCCAGTGTCCCCACCCTCTGGCCTCTGCGGCTCATCCCCGGGCTCGCCCCCACCGGTACCTCATTCACAAATACCCCCTCCCGCCGTCGTGTTCGCCGTACCCACCCGCTCTCGCCCCGCTGACACCCTCGCCACCCCCCCTTCATCATTACCCCCACCGCCTCCCCGCTGCCATCTCCAGTGCCCCTGCTCGTTCCAGCACACACACACACACCAACACTTCATCGCCCCACCCCGCCGTCGAGATCGCTGTCCTCTCCCACTCTCGCCCCACCACCACCATCCCTTACCGCCACTCTCTCCACCCGCGCCATAACCATCCTCAGCGCCGTCCTCACCGCCATAGCCAGTGCGCCCACTCTGGCCACTCATCGCCGGCTGCCCCCCCTCCGACTACCCGTCTCTTTCCCCGCCATAGCCGTCGCCAGCAGCGCCCACGCAGCCGCCGCCTGCACCCCCGACATTCGATCGCGCGCGCCGCCTGGCGGCGGCGGCGGCGGCTGGGACGAGGGGTGGGGCGGGCGGCGCTGGCGCAGGCGGTCGCATTAAATTGCACGTGCTGCGCCCCCGCCCCCCGCCCCCGCTCCGCGTTGCTTCCGCGCCGCCGCGCCGGCATGATTAACCTCGCCTCTTAAACATCCGCGAGAGGACGCGCCGCCGCCGCCGCCGCCGCCGCCGCCGCCGCCGCGCCCCGGGCGCAATATCCCACGCGGCCTACCTTTCCTCGGGAAATGTTTTCGCCCGAGGAAAGCGAAAAGCGTCCTCGCCTTTGCTTCCCTGGCTGCCATTTGGTTCGTCGTTGCGGGGTTAAAGTTTCGGAAAGGGGCTACGCGGTGGTCCTTTAATACGTCTACCCTTCAATATGACCATTTGACCAATCATAGGAGTATACCTTTTGTTATATTTCGATTTATATACAGAGTCCGTTTACGTCTGTTCATTTGTTACGGTGTCATCCAATCGGGAGCGTAGACGTCACTATTGTTGTTGTCATCCAAGCTCCCGATTGGATAACACCGTAACAGCTGGTTTACGTCTACGGATTCTATGATTAAATTGAATAATGCAAAAAGATGCTGTTCCATAATGAATCACGTGTATAGCAAATATTTAACAGCGGTAGGCCTCTTACTTGCAACTTTGCTACCTCAAAACGTCAACTTGTCAATTACATTAAAAATGCAAATCGAAACTTTTTCATTGTTTTTGAATTTTTCCTGACTCTCTAGGGAATCTAACAAAATAATAGTCATAGTCACAATGTCATATAGTAATGAACTGTAAAATAAAATAAAATTATAGTGTTTTATTAAAATTTGAAACAAATACATTAAAAATAATCTTAAAAACTAGGAATCCCGGCAATGCTTCGCTGTTGAAATGCATTACACTTCACATGCTACTGGTCATGTGATTGTTAATCACGTTTTACGCTACGCTCTGCAAAAATTGCAATAGACGAAAGACTTACTTGCGATTGGATCTCTCTCTCTCTCTCTCTCTCTCTCTCTCTCTCTCTCTCTCCGTATCTCTCACCGTGTGTCTATGTCTCTCTCTCTCTTTTATAACTCTCTGTTTCTGTTTGTTTCTCTCTCTACGTCTGTCTCTCCCTTGAGAAATTTCACAATTGCAGGAGCAGAATACGCAATGAAGACGTCGCAATAATCGTACTTCAGTGTGCAACTGGTTGCGTAGAGAGCGCTGTTGTGTAAAGATCAGCGCCCATGAGTCTCCATTAAATCATCAACACGCGTCTATGTGCGCAGGCATATACACATTCCCATCGTACTATTCCTATATTATACCCGAAAGTGCAAGCAATAAGCTGGCACAGTTTCATCGCAATCGAATGAACGATACGCCAGCGCATTAAGTAAGAACCAACTAACAAATAAATAAACATTGTTTTTGATGTATAAGATTGATCTCTTTCCTCTTTAACAAGAATTGGATACGAAGGGTGGATATGCTTATATTGGATATGATTAGATATGCCTATATTATACCCTAAAGTGCAAGGAATAAGTTGACAAAGTTTCATCGCAGTCGAATGAACGATACGCCAGCGCATTAAGAACCAACTAACAATTAAAAAACATTGTATTTTATATACAAGATTGATCTTTTTCCTCTTTAGTAATGATTGGATATGAAGGACGCCCGGGCAATGCCGGGTATGTGCTGATTGGTAATATACGTTAATATTACGTAGTGTCGTCGCGTGGAGCCGAACGGAATCCTTCCCTTCCCTCGCCAACGAGAGCGCCGCTCACCTGCCACCCCTCGCCGGCGGTGCAGGCGGCGTGCGCGCCGGGTGCGGCGGCGTGGCCTAGGGAACCACGCGGGAATCGATCGTCGCACCCTCCCCTCCGATGACGTCATGCTCGGTCACCTCCCTCCCCCTTCCCCACGCTGAGGCCAGCACGTGGCTGGGGGCCGCGTTCGGAAGTGTGACAACAGCGGTTTCGTTGGCGTTCAATTACCTCCCGGACGCGGGAGGGGGGGGGGAGCACTTTATTTTTCAGGTGGCTGCGTGAGCGCTGCCTCCCTCACCCTTCGGCCTAGTAGCCCCTGCTACCGCTTGGGCCTCCGTGGCTCAGCGTATGCTCCCGTAGAACCTTCGCCGCTGTTGCCGCTCCCACAGAACCACTCGCCACCCCCTCCACTCCCACCGTCCGGACGGTACCAGGATTTTCGACACTAGCTTGCAAGCTATAACTAATTCAAGCGGCCGGCTGCTCTGATCGGTAGTTTTCCGTGGTTTCTCCGATCAACACCAGATGTATGCCGGAGCAGAACCCTATCAAAGGGGCCACAGTCTTTCCTTCCTCTTCCTTGTCCTCGCCCTTTACTTACACACACTTCCATTCACGCACACTCCACTGCGACACATGCCGGGAGACCGGTCGGGAGCTTAGAACGTGTCCCGGCTGGGGCGGTGCCCCGCTGGTGGGAGATACCTGGTTGGGAAAACCCCGCTAGCCGACGGTAGTTGGCGCCGAATCTCGCCGTCCAGCGGGCGGAAGGTCACTGCCAGTTCCGGGGGGAAAACATGCAGTACACGTATATGACTAATGACCTTAGCAGTTGTCGCGCCCGGAACCACCATCAACCACTCTAACCGCTGGCTCCTTTGCCCGTGCCCTCGCAGTCCCAACAGTATCGCTGCCTGCAACCTTGCTGTGTCCTCCCCTCCCCTCCCTTAGTATCTCACCCGTTTGTCCACGCCGTGTCTGCCGTCCCCACACATTTCCCTACGCTGCCACCCTCACTACATCGACTTCACTCTCACAGCTCCTCTTGCCACCCATTGCCGGCAACAAACCCCGTCCTTTCCGCAACCATGTAGTTCACATACAACCCCCACTGCGGCCGCCGCAGCGGCATCCATTGCTGTCTCCACTTCCATCCTCGTCTCCCCCCTTCGCCATCCCACGCCAACAGCACCCATCTCCATATCCTCTACTCTCACCGCCGGATCCTTTGCTCGGTTCTTCGCCCCCCTATCAGTATCGCTGCCTGCGTTCGTGCCATACACTTCCCTCCTTCCCCACCAGTCACCACCGTCCCCACACATTTTCAAACCTATCTACATTCAGTCCCCCCACCCACCGTTTCCTTTGTCACCCCTCGCGGGCCACGAACCCCCTCCTTTCCGCACCCATGAAGTTCTCACACCACCCCAACTGCGGCCACCGCAGCGACATCCATTGCTGCCTCCACTTCCGCCCTTGTCACCGCCCCCTCCACCCCTGTTTGCCGCCTCCGCCGGCCGCTCGCCCGCGCGCGCCGCCTGTCAAAAGCCAGGACGGCCGCCGGCGTGAATTACGCGCGGCAGCAGATAAATAAGAATTGTCTAATTTGCATTTGAAATAAGCCTACCTCGCGTTTTGCGTCGGGCTAGCGGGAAGTTTAACTTCGCCAATATGATTATTTGCCCCCGGACACCGTAACCCCGCCGTACTACATAGCAATTTATGGATTTAATAATTTTCCACCGTGTGGTATACTAATTTATTACCACGCCATCATCTGATTGTAATAAGATTTCCAAATTTAATATAGCCCTCATAGTCGACGGTTGCCGGCAGCAAGGGGTTAAAACGTTCTCGCGCTCACGGCACTTTTATTACGAACTTGGCCACCCCTCTCTTACATTTTCGATGCCCCCAGAGGGGAACGTGTTTGCCGCACGCGATATGTCCTGTTTTGTAACCGGTGTTAGCTCCGAAATTTCCGTCATAAAAGTGATGAGTCCCCGCTCATTAAAGCAACAAGCGATGTTGTGATGTGGACGCAATTCCCGCTTTTCTCCGATACCTTCCCCAGGGGAACGCCTTTTTTCACGCAACAATCAAGCTAATTTCCTATTTCAATAGAGATTGTTTAAATAAGGGGAAATTATACGAATCAATTTACAACGAATTTAAGGAGTGAATGAAAATATCGTTTTGCGTAATTAACTTGATTCTGGTTACCGGGGTTGCGTGTAAACGCATATACCTGCTTATTAGCCGCGTTAACTCATTACGCAGCCGGTTTTCCCCATTACTAACCCGGCGCAGCCCACTATAATGGAGATGCAGCAAGGGTGAGGGTGGCAAACGCGGTGGACACGGAGAGAGATGCTAATATTTGAGAACACCTAGTACTCGTTAACTAAGTTTATCTGTGATAAATTTTGTTTATAGATGTTTGGTATAGTACAAAAATACTTGATTGAAATTAATTTTTTACATTTATTTGAGTCTGTATTGAAAAGTCCGTAAGAAGAGACCGTAATTGTTATTATTTATTTTCACGAACAAATAATACACGAAATCGTGAATGAATCTACAAGGGACATAAAACAATATGTGAGACAATATATCGAACATTATTATTTGACTAATTTGGTTTTCCTATAGAAAAATATCTGTTGAAACATTTTCTGCAAACATTCAAAGTTTGAAAATGCCTAACCCCTAATCGTTGTGGAGACTCTTGTAAAACATGAAGCTGCTTCAGTTTGACTTAGGTATTACTGTTCTTTATAAATTTGGTTATCTTCACAAGATGCATTCGATCTTCTATAATTGTTCTTTTACATGTTTAAAATTTTGCACATTGTAAATGTTTTCTGGATGTGTAATTAATCAAAAGGAAGCGTGATACGTATCATTGCTAAAATAACAATAAGTTTACTATTCTGCTCTAAATACCGGCAAAGGTTATAATTTAAAAGAATAAAAATGCTCTCTCACGCAGACACATACCTACAAAAATATCATGTTTTTTATTACTGCTGAGAACAAAAAACAGCAACAAAAACAAAAACCACAACAACGAAAAACAAACAAACCGAAAAGCCGAATTTCAGCTCGTTTTAGAGGAGTTTGGACATTGCTAATTAAAGCTTCGCGTATGTGCTGTCCGGCGGCCACGAGCTGCAGAACGGGAGGTCGTCAATAGATGGGAGATGGAGGCCGCGGAATGTTGCTGGAGGCTGTAGGCGGATGCGTCAGAGTGCAAAAGGTCGCGCAAATGTGCAGAAGGGGGCGGGAGATTTCGAGAGGGACAACGAGGGTCCAAGAGGGGTTGGGAGAGGTGGCAGGAGGGTGCGAGAGGTGGTGGGAGCTTGCGATAGGTGACGGGAGGGTGCGAGAGGGGATGGAAGGGTGCCAGAGCGAGCGGGAGGGTGTGGGAGGGAGCGGGAAGGTGCGAGAGGGAGCGAGAGGGAGCGGGAGGGAGCGGGAGAGAGAGGGAGGGTGCGAGAGGGTGCGAGACGGTGCGACATAGCGCTACCAACCTGACGCTGGCGTCGCACGCCGGGGCACGGCGCTTCACGGGCTATAGAATGCAAAATGCGCGATTATCATACGGAAATTTCCATTACCAACACACCAGGGAAAACTCGCGGCGTCCGCAGCGGTGGCGAGAGCGCCTTTTCAGTTCTCTTTACTTTAACTATGCCGTTAATATTTATTTTATATGTTTCATTGGAATGGTAATGCGAGCTGAAGTAGCGATAGCACCAAAGAATATTCGCTTTAATTTTCTCCCGGCCGGCTGTAAGAAGGAAGGAGGGCGTTAGATGTGTTCTCGGAGTATATAGTACGTTTTGGTATTTGCGTAATATTGCGTCGCTCCCACGGGAATTGTGTAGATATTCCAAGACGACGAGTTACGGAGTTATTTTCCCCGAGACAATGTAGCTAAAAAGGAGAGCCGACCTCCTCCTTTCTGGGAACACGCGGAGAGGCGTTTACTGCATTCAGTCCACTTTACGAGTAGCTAAAAGAATGAAATTACAATTGAGGGAGAGTCGCGGTCCCGGCTGAAATTTCGCGGCGGAACAGCAGCGTTATCTGGAGAGCTTTTCGTTTTCTTTTCGCGAGGAGCGCTTTGAAAGCTCCTGGTATCAAGGGTAAACGAGTTTGCAGCGACGAAATTGCCCGCGCGTTTTCCGTCGAGCGACGCGCAGAACGTGAATCATGCCGGCGAGGCGCGCTCGCTTCCCGTCACGCAGCGCGTTCTTGGCGAATCCGCGCGGCCGCCCTCGAATTCCCGGCGGGAGCCCCGGGCCCCGCCTCGTTTGTAGTCGCTCGGCCTTCTCGCTGCTCGCCTTGCCCCGCCGCCCATCGCCGCCCGCACACCAGCGGCATCTCCGTAGGCAGTCCCTGTTCGTCGCGTCCTCACTCACGGCTTGCTCTCCCACGATTGGCTTCACTCACAGCATCCTCATCCATGGCGTTGTTATTCATAGCGTCATCACCCCTGGCGTCCTCACCCCTTGGAGACTTCACCTACGGCGTCCTCACCTACGGCATCCTTAATTACGGCGTCCTCACACTCGGCCCTCACCCCAGACGTTCTCACTCCCCGGCGTCCTCACTCCCCGGCGTCCTCACTCCCCGGCGTCCTCACTCCCCGGCGTCCTCACTCCCCGGCGTCCTCACTCCCCGGCGTCCTCACTCCCCGGCGTCCTCACTCCCCGGCGTCCTCACTCCCCGGCGTCCTCACTCCCCGGGGTCCTCACTCCCCGGCGTCCTCACTCCCCGGCGTCCTCACTCCCCGGCGTCCTCACTCCCCGGCGTCCTCACTCCCCGGCGTCCTCACTCCCCGGCGTCCTCACTCCCCGGCGTCCTCACTCCCGGTCCCCACGCCTAAGGTGTCCTCACGCCTAAGGTGTCCTCACGCCTAAGGTGTCCTCACGCCTAAGGTGTCCTCACGCCTAAGGTGTCCTCACGCCTAAGGTGTCCTCACGCCTAAGGTGTCCTCACGCCTAAGGTGTCCTCACGCCTAAGGTGTCCTCACGCCTAAGGTGTCCTCACGCCTAAGGTGTCCTCACGCCTAAGGTGTCCTCACGCCTAAGGTGTCCTCACGCCTAAGGTGTCCTCACGCCTAAGGTGTCCTCACGCCTAAGGTGTCCTCACGCCTAAGGTGTCCTCACGCCTAAGGTGTCCTCACGCCTAAGGTGTCCTCACGCCTAAGGTGTCCTCTCCTACGGCGACTTCACCCACCATGTCCTTACCCGCAGCGTACTCGGTCACACCGTTCTCATTCACTGCGACCTCATGCACGGTGTCCCGTTTCATACACGGTATCTTCCCGGCGGCCACTTTTGTTGCTTTTGTTTGTATTGCGTGTGGCGCCATAGTTGCCTCAATTCTACTCGTCCTCGACTGGCTCTCTCAAGAAGGGTTATCTCCTTCTAGATGAGCTTGTTTGTACCATTGCGTTCTTTGATTTTTGATAGCAACACAAGGCAATTATGTGGTAATTTTAACTATTGTTTTTGAGTTTTTATAAACCTTTACAATTTATTGGTTTTTAGTGATGCGTTCTTATGATAGGTCTCCTCAGTGCCAGGTGTTAGCACCAGACCTTATCCAGTGCGATCTCTTCAAAATTTATACAGAGGTCTTTGGACATTGCAATGCCAAAAAAAGTCCCATCTCCCGAGATGGAACACAAAACGCATTACAAAACGTACAAACGGGAAATAAATAGATTTTTTAAAGTTGTTTGACAGTTACAAAGTACATATTTTTACACATTAGCATATCATACAATCAAATAGAAACTTTGTTTTGCCTTTTTGTGATGGAGACGTCAGGTATAGCAAAATGGAAATTTATTTATATTGACCGTTATTTAATGGACTGTGTATTGTTAACGCAGTTTTTGACATTTTACTACCAATTTAGAAAGTTTGCTTTCTCCTGGCAGATGTCTACTATCTATTTCACCTCAATTCGCCTTCATATTAATCAGGAATTACAGTAGAGATGCTCTTTCCTTCCAATTCTTTATCTTTCCCCGCTTGCTCTTCAATTTCTTTTATATTTCATATTTTATGTCATGTTATATATTTTTGTTTTCATATATTTTATTTTTGTTAAGCTTATTCTTACCAATTTAATGATTTCCCTAATTTATGCATCACTTCTCAACATCTTTACATCTCTCAACATTCTCGTTCCCATTCTTCTGACAGCCTCTCGCGTCCCCTCCAGCAGTAAGTCATGTCGCAGCAGCGGTCTCTAACAACACAACCCATCTTCCACATGCTGCGGCCGTTGTCGCTCCGCCCCCTTTACTGTCTTCTCGACGGCTTTGGCAACGAAGTCGGGCGGCGCCCCAGCGGCTCGCACACGTCGAGGCGCCGCCGCCGCCGCTCCCTCGGCTCAAATCCGCTCCACCCCACCCCGCTCTCGCGTACCACTTCTTCCCCCTCCCTCGCACGCCACCCCGACCCCACCTCCACCCTGCCCTCTTCCCGGTCCACCCCACCCCGCTCCGTTCGCCTCTGACCCTCTCCGCCCGCGCGTTCCCCTCCGCTTCCTCTGGCGGTCCCCCACCCCGCGTCCACCCCGCCCCTCCCCATTCCCCGACCCGTCCACCCCGACCCTGCCCGCCACTCCCCCTCCCCCCACCTCCGCCCCACTTCCACCTCTTCCCCCTTCCCCCGTACGACACCCGAACCTCTCCCTGCTCCACCCCGACCCGCTCCGTTCACCTCCGCCTCTCCGCCCTCGCGTTCCCCTCCCCTTCTGCTAGCGGTCACCTCCTCGATACCGTCCCGCCCCCGCCCTGCCTTGTCACCAACATCCCGCCCCGCCCCCGCTCCACCCCACACCGTTTGCCCCCGCCTCTGTCCCTCTCCGCCCCGCGTCCCCTTCCGCTCCCGCTATCGTTTTCCCTCCACCTCGCCCCATCACCCCGCTCCCACGCCTCCCCCTGTTGTACCGCTTCCCAAACCACCCCTCTCTGCCCTACTTCTCCTCGCTCTTCCTCACTCGTACCCACTCCCGCGTCCCCATCTGCGCGTGCCGTGCCCCGCCCCGCCCCAGTCCCCGCCGCGTCCATCTTATGATTGTCTCCCGGCGCTGTCGCGTCCGCCGTACGGCGCGGCCATCGCGCCGCCGTTATTGGCGCTACAAATCGCGAAGTTTACTGCCCCGAGCCGCCCGACATGTGTCTCGGCCTCTTTCTGCGCTGTCAAAGCCCATGGCGGGCCAGCGAGGGATCTGAGGCCGCCGGGCACGGGGTAGGACGGGTGGGCTGGGGGACCGTAGGAAGAATGGAAGCGGGGGGAAAGGGAAGGAGGAGGGGGGTTAGGAAGCGGAAGTAAAGTAGAGTTGGTCTGGAGGATCATGATGGGTGGATGCAATGAAAATGATGATGAGGGAAGGAAGGTTGGGATCTTAGCGGGATCTGATGGAAGAGATGATGTTGGTAGGATGATTTAGGGAGGAAGTATGGAATTGGAGAAACACGGCTGTGGGAGTATTTGTGAATTCAGCTTGCTGGATACGAAAAGTTAGTCCCGCCCTTCTTCCCTACATGCGTGATATGAAAATGAATTATCGACAACGTCTGCTCCCAACAGACGACGAAAACCTTTTACAAAACAAAATATCTCACAGAGGTGTTGTGTTACGTACGTGAGATGTTCTGTTGCATAAAAGTTTCCTTGAAACACGTTTTGAATACAAATCTCTTGCCTTTCTGTATTTTATTGTTTCCACAACACAAAATTCAAATATTTAAAACCCGTGTGATATTAAGTTGTAGAAGGTCAGTTTATTTATCCGCTACAACATTCCATATTCGTAGCAATCGTTGACATTGTTTACAAATTGTAGAATTAGTTTTGTATTGTAAAATTTGATATATATGGTTTAACTTTCTGCCTAATGATTTACTTGGTCTCGCAAGGACCCCTAAATACATCTTCTAGGAATCATTACATATTCTTTTGTAATGTAAGGCATGTATTCAATGAAATAAGATAAAAAATTCTTTGAATAAAAAATTAATTGAGCCACAGTTAAATAAGATTTTTTAAGAATTTCCGTAACATTTTCAAGAGAGTGGGGTCGCAACGATCTCATGATACTCGGAGAGTTGAAGAAAAAAAATTGGAGCCGTTTTCGAGAAAAAAAGCTTAACTATGTGTTAAGTTGAAAACTGATTTGAAAAAAGTGTTGCGATTGAAACAACTTGTGAAATACATAAACTAAAGAATATGTTTTTACAATCCTAAGTATTCATTAAAATAGCGTTATTAATCATAATAATTTAAAATTATACTCGGGGGTAATAATTTCTCTACTTTAGTTACAAGCAATTTTGTATTTTGTGGTAAGAATATAGTAAGTTCAATATTATCCGATTATTCCTCAAACACAGAAAAACTCGTAATACAGAAAGATTGAATTTTCTTCGTGCAATATTTTAATCAATGAAGATAAACGGGAAAATTCAGTTTCATTCATTGTTAATCGGACTCGGTTAAATTAATCTATGTTAAACATTAGTAAAAAAATGTGCTCCAATTTATTTCCTATGTTTTACGAAACTGAATATGTTTTGTATACCAGCATTATAAACGACCTTTTCTGTTGCAAGAAATCTTTCATAAACGGGCATTTTACGGCACAAATGATGACATATCGGATCTTATGGCACGAATCTTATGGAATGTGTCATCACACATTTAGCCAATCGCAGTGAAAGAATCGTAGGGAGGTAGAGGTAAACGGAACAGCCGACCACAGTTATCTTGCACAGATGGCAAATACCCAAGACGTCACAAGAAAGTTGTTTCGCAAAATTAAGTTTGATTCTCTTGTAAATTTATAATGCTGTTATACAAAAAAATGGCGTATGCAACTCGTTTGTAATCTTGCTTTATTGCATTCGTAAATATTTGAAAACTCGTTCCTAACGTCGCTCGTTTTCAAAACATGTACTCATGTAGTAAAACTTAACATTATAAACTAATTGCATAAGCTACTAGTTATGCCCCAGCAGTTTGATTATTACTAAAACAATAATGTACGAATTTGGGAACATGACATGAAAAAGAGTATGACTATTTTTGAAAATAGTTGCATGTGTTTCATTGGTGTACAAGATTATTTTTGTGCTAAGGGATTTTAACTAATATATTATTTAAAAAATGTTAACATAGAACACGAAGATTGTATATACTTTCATAATATCTGTCTACATGCAAGATTGCCTTCGGAACTGATAAAAATATATCTTAGAATTCATTTCTTATATATATTGTGACGTACCTGGTGGTGCCGGGTATCTTCACTGCAATATAACACTAAGAGAGGGTGTCTTTTACGTGAATGGGTCCTAGGATAAGTCGGTGCAACGTTGGGGAAGTTATTCATACATAGAAATACAATTATGACAAGATTTATTTTAAACCAAAGCTACTATTTACATAATCAGACACCGTTTTTATACTCCGCCTTGGTACCAAGATTAAGAGTAAAATACAACTTTCATACCTTCGGGGCCCCGTTTGAATACCTATGAGGTTCGTCGAGCCGCTCGTGCCGACAGGGTTGTCGACCTCTGCTACTGCTGCGGGCCGTCGGCAGCAGATGGCGTGGTGATCATCCACGGCTGATGCTCCAACAATTCTTCCCCGAACAGGATCTTGATACCTCGGCTGCGCACCTTCCTCGAATCACTGTCCATTAGTGGGTTTAATTACACGACCCCCGCCTACTCCGTATACTGGTCACAGTTCTGTACCGCACGCTTTCAAGAATGTTCCCTCCGCACCAACTAATAAGAGCGACGTCAATTATTTTACCAACACTAATCTTTTACTATACTGATACTTCTAATGTTCTGTTTACATGTCCATTACTTTGCGATTCCTAATCACATAACTATGTCGCGTATTACATGCGTCCATTCACTAGCGGAGAGCCCTCGCTACACGTCCGCACTGGTCGCCGCTCTGCTAACGTCTCTCCTTCGCCGGCCGCACGTCGGCACATCCTTCGGCGGCGGCCGCCTCAATCCAACTCACGAACTTTTTGCACGTGCGCGCTGCCACGCTTGTACCCGCCGTTCTCACGCTCGCCTCCCGGCGGGCACCGGTGGCGGCGGCGACCGTTGCCGGCTGCCCGCTGCTCGCAGCGCCCGGCGCTCGCACCGCGCAGTCCAGAATAGCTATTGAATTCTTACACTAATGATTTAATTAGTGTAATGAAACACATAATCTGGGTTTCAATATATATATATATATATATATATATATATATATATATATATAAAATCGATTATTAATTTGTGGTGTATCACCTTGTAGATGAAACTAAAGGAATAGAAGGACCGTATTTAAAATTTCAAACATTCTGAAATGATGTGAATACAAAGAATGTCGAGGTATGTGAGGAATTTATACGGAAATAATTAGGGGAAATTAGTGCGTTTAGAAAACGTGTTTGTCTGTGATGTCAAAATATCCAAAGTAAGATGCACAACTTCACATGATCTCATACAAGTTTGGTAATAACTGCAAATATTACTAGAATGGTAACAAGCAAGGAAGTCAAAGAAAGACAAAAGTCGTAAATAAGTGTAACAGTATTTCCTGACTTAAAAATAACATAAGGGAGATCATGATAATCATCTTTCTTTAGTCTTAAAGTAGTTACAAAATCCTCTGTGGTTCACTGTAATTTCATCGAGTAATATAGATTAATAAATTAATTCGCACATGAAAGTATTTAAACAGCGCTGGACCGTGCTTTTTTCTCAACGACCAATCCATGCTAACTTTGTGATGGAGAATGCCTCTTTCGCAGGCTTTCGCTGGGTGCTCCCGTTTCCCTAACTCTCATTACATTTCTACAGTATTATTCAATTTATCATCATTATCGTTAACATCTATTATTAGATCATCACTCACAGATGTCAAGAGCTTCTAAACCGCAATTAATAAATCAATCGACGCAATTAAATTCACAGGGGCTGTGGGTCATGTAGTGTGTTCGGATGGTAGAAAAAACATTCCTGGTGCAATCTCACATCCACATGCACACTTTATACTGAATACTCAGTCATCTACTCGGCAGACTCGCAGCTTAGCAAGGCCATGAACCATTTTCAAGATGCACTACACGGTTTTTAGGTTGATATCTTCATGGAGACTAAATCTGAACCCTTCTTAATGCGGAACTAAGATATTCACGCGATAGAGCATAAACAGTCTCTCACATTACATCATTAATAATCAAATACTTTCTTTAGAACTTTACATATAAACCAATAAAATATTTAGGAGTGCTCCTTGATACTAGGAGAGTGTGATTGGAAATTAAAGAATTTGTTGAACAAATTATTAATATAATGTTCAATTGTGAGATCAAACTCTCTGTGCAATTGTTTGTTAGAAACGTACCACGGTGCTCTTACGGCACTGCGAAGGATTTTATTCTGTAAGGTTTGAACAGTTTTTCGTACGCAAGGACTCCACCCCAAATAAATGTAACAAGGCACAGTTCGCATTCTTCAAACTTTACCCCTTAACAAACAAGAAGTCGTCACTTAAAACAAATGTCACCTTTTAACTTACAAAACTGTCATTCCCTCCTACTTTCGTACGCATGTACTGTGTGGTTAACATCGATTAATAATCCTCAATTATTGAATGATTAACGTGCTATTTCTTGAAAGTATTCGTTTTATTGTAATTTACCTCGTGTATTATGCGCGAATTGACGTATCATTTGCACAACATAACGATGAATGCAAAGTACATTCCACATGGATAATATTCTGCATATCTTCTTTCAAAATTTGAAACATGTGGAAAGAATAATAAAACTATTCGGTTTAGCAAAAAAACCAAGTATGTTATTTTTCTGAAAGAATTCATAAGCTTTGCAATCCAATGGTAACCATACCTCGTATTATTCAACAATTTTTTTAGGGCCTGTGTTTATTTTATCCGCATTCTGTAAGAATAAACACAGTGATGCTCACTCGAGTGAATAAACACTTTTTATATCGATTGCGCAAATAAAAGTGTTGAGTATAATTACGTGTATTTGCCTACGGCCCCGTAAACGGCGATGCGCAGTGTCAATATCCGTTACAAAGGGTGGGCGGCTACGGGGGTTGGGACTGTGATCATATGCAGGGGGTGGGGGAGAGCGTGTGTGTTTGTGCGAATGGGGAAAGGCGTGCGTGAGGCTTGTGAGGGATTGCGGACTCACAGAAGCCGCAGTGTGATGTGCTGGGTGTGTTAGGTGCAGGGAGAAACTGTGATATGCTGGGTTCATGTATGATCTGGTGCGGACTAGTTTGTCCTGGTGTGCGTTCTTGTAATGTAATGCGTTTTGATGTGAAATGTATTCTACGGTTGTGCTGTAGGCTGCGGGTATGCAGTGTGTTTCGTGTGTGTGCTTTACTGCGGATATGCTGTGTCTGTGTGGCGGTTTGTTGCGATGCGTGACTATGTAATGTGGTGTTACAGTGTGCGTGTGTGTGCTCCGGTGTGTTGCAGTATGTGTGTGTGTGTGTTTGTGTGTGTGTGCGCGTGCGTGTTACAGTTTGTCGCAGTGTGCGTGTTGCAGCTTGTTGCAGTGTACGTGTGTGTGTGTGTGTGTGTGTGTGTGTGTTGCAGTTTCTTGCAGTGTGCGTCTGTGTGCTGCGGTTTGTTGCAGTGTACGTCTTTGTTCAGTGGTTTGTTGCGGTGTGTTTTTGTTTGCTACGGTTTGTTGTGGTGTGCTGGTGTGTGCTTGTGTGTGCTGGTACGTGCTGTGTTGTACCGCGAGGGCCTGCCGTGGGGAGCCGTGGTGGCCCGTGAAGCCCACGGGGGGTAGCGGAGAGAGAGAGAGCAGAGAGTCGCTGGGGAGCGCGGGGGACCGGAGGCGTGCCAGGCACTCGGCCACGACAAATCGGCGCGAGGAACTTGGCGGCGCGGGGGCGTCATTTGGATATCAGCCCCATTCCGGCGCTTCGCAAATGGCGCCGTATTCGGGCTATAAACAGCAGGCGCACGCGCGCGGCGCTGTCGGCGGGCGGCCCCGCTACACGCCCATTAAGGGCGGAACAGATAAACGGAGAGGGGGAGCGAATTAACCTGGCCCTCCGCCCCGCGAATTACGCGCGTTTTACTGGAAGTCGTAACTATCTCCTAGTAACCCAGGGAAGCGAGAGTGACTACTCGCAGACGTTAAGAAACCTCGTGTTTTACCTTTTAAAAATTAACATGTAGCAACTGAATTACTAATCTGGCTCAATGGAAATTCTTATACTTATGTAAAGGAAGTACGTAGTTAATTTGTTGTCTTTCTTATAGGAGGCTAATGCAGTTTTTAGTTCTTGATCTACATTGAGACTTTGGGTGAGCGTAAAATGATTCAATGCTTTTGTAGCGAAGGCAGATGAAAAATATGAAAAAGAGAAAAATACGTTAATAGAAATTTAAAAAGGAAAGAGTTACACTGATGTAACTCATAAGAAATTAGTTCTTTACAACAAAGAAAACGTATTGGCTGTACCGAAATATTTAAACATTATAATTGGAAATGCTTTTGATATTAATAGCAATATGATGTATCAGTTCTTGTGATCCAAGATTAGTAGTAAGTAGCAAAAGCATCACTATTGTCTGTCTGTACTGGTGCGGCGTCTCCTGGCAGGGCCAAGGGCTACCAGCGGCGTTCCGGCCTTGCAGCCATGTGTTAGGTGTACGTGTGGATTGCGCATATACATCCCTATGCCGTATTCCGACCTTTTTAACCTGAGCTTTCTCATCCTCACACAGCAACAGATACTGGGAAATTGCAAGGAAAGCGCACTATGATCTGCCACAATCGGGAATCGAACCCGGGATAGCGTCATGAAAATCGAGCACGCTGACCAGCGAGTTACCCGTGGGGTACGTGGGGGGAACCAGCAAGTTACCCTCTACATTTACTGTAGAGGAAAGAGACAACGAAAGTTAGTTTTTAACACGCCCTTCAATGTAAAATATGAGCCATTTTCGTTATATGCGACCCTCAGAAAACCTAACATCGAGCGGAAACGTAGCCCGCCCCACCCCGCCGCAAACATTTGCCATTGTTATTGCAGCGGCGATTGCGAGAGAAGCCTTTAATGCTTCGGATATGATTGTGTAGAGAAGCGGGTGGGAAGGGCGCACAATAATTCTTCCAAAATGATCGGATTTGAGGTCGGGGGGAATTTTAGCAAGCGCTTCTAATAGCATCAGGGATTTAACTTCGTTAAATCCGGTCACAATTTTTGGATAAATATGGGAAATGCCGGGCCCCGTTCGATTTGTGGAAGTATTGCGTACGCCGTCGCTGGTGCGAGCTCTGGCTTTCGTCTGCTGGGGAGGGGGGGGACGCTGGTTTTGGGTGGTTGCGTGCGGGGGGCGGGGCCCTCGTTTGGTTTCCGGGTCACCGGACCTCGCGAGAAACCAGCTCCGGTCACGACAGCCTGGCGGTGCTTGCGTATAGACACGACCGCTTCCTGGAAACTTCATGCTGATATGGGGAATTTGTTTAATTAATTTATTTCCTAAAATGGGAAACCATTTACCTGCACGGAGAGCTGTTCCAACAATTTCAGTTATCAAAAATATACACTGATTGATGGCTCTACTATACGCACAGAATACGGTTGTTTTCGGGAAGCGATGTACCACACTGTCGGTTATACTCTTCGTCACTATTGCCTTATCTATACTATTAGGAATTGTTGTACGTTTCTCCCTGTAATCTGCTGGCTTTTGCAAACTAGGAGCTCTCAAAAGCTGCTATTGGAAATGCTATTAAAGGACTGTCACTGCGCTGCGTCTCTTTATGACTGAGGCAGTGCATTATAAAAGACTGTTAGCAATATGAATCTGAGGCTCCAAACTCACGAAACAAATACATTGAAAGTTCAATGAAAGCATGTAAAATAATAACCATAATTGATGGGTTTATGGCAGTAAGAAGATAAGCCAAACTAGTCACAGCAATCCGCCGGCTGTTCCTAAATTTAATATATCGATTTTGGTGAAACTGTGACGCATCTTATCACATTACATTGTGATATATCCAATATATTTCCGAACAAGGCAGTTGCCATACTATGTATTACTCGTACTTTATGAAGGACTTGAGGCAGTGGAAAGATGAGATATATTTTTACAATAGACAGAACGAGATATTAACTTTTACGAATTGCGGGATGATTGCTGTGGCTCGTGTGGCTCAGCTTCTTTCTGCCTCACGCCCTTCAATTGACAAGCGTTATGGGAAATTGCACAGTTGAGTGTGATGCCTGCAGATGCAAAGGAAGCTTCTGGGCCCAACCGGTGCAGGCTGCGTGGACACGTCAAAAGGCAGGCAGGCAGGGCATACATTCGGACGCAGAGCCGTCGCTGCTCTCTTGGCGTGTGACCTTCCTTTTCCTCTCCCCGCCCCGCCCCGCCCCTCCCCTCCCCTCACCCTGTTCCGGCGGACGCTGTGGGGGTTTCGATTTCTGGGAGGAGCAGCGTTCTTCATTATTCACGCGGACACGGCCGTGACGGGAGTTGCCCTCGCGGCGCCTGTTCGACCCCCCCGTCGGTCCGCGCCGACGCCTGACACCTCGGCTTTTTAATAAATGACGAGCGGGCCGCGCGCGGCCGAAGTGAACCGAGTCGCGAGGGCAGGCGTGGGGGCGGCGGCAGCGAGCGTGGATGGAGCAAAGGGGGGATGAGGCAGGGCGGGGAGAGGCGGTGCCGTGACGGTAGAGGGTGGGCGTGATGGAACGGGAGCAGGGCGGAGAGGGTTGAAGCGGAGCAGGGAGAGGTGCGGTGGTGTAGGGCAACCTGTTGAAGCGGGAAGGAGCGTGGTGAGTCCGAGAGGAGCGTGGTGAGTCCGGGGAGGAGCGTTTTGAAGCGCAGAGAAGCGGGGTGAAGCGGGGCTTGGAGTGGTCAGCGGGTCAGGAGCGGTGAAGTGGGGCCGTTGAAGCGGAGCAGGCAGAGGTTCGGTGAGGCGGGAAGATGTGAGATAGGGTGGGGCAATCTGCTGAAACGGGGAGGTGTGTAGTGCGTGATTAAGCGGAGTAGAGCATGGTGAGGTGGGGTAGAGCACGGTGAAGCGGGGAGGGTGGTTGAAGAGGAACGGAGTGAAGCGGGGTGAGGAATTGTGAAGCGGGGCGGTGTGTGATTAAGCGGGTCGGGAGCAATGAAGCGCAGCGAGGGAGGTTGCTGAAGGGGGCGGGACGTGGTGAAGTGAGGCGGACTGAGTGGTTAGTGAGGCTGTGCGAGGTGAAGCGTGGCGGGGCGTCATGAAGGCGGCCAGGGGGGGGGGGGGTTATGAAGCGAGGTGAAAGGTAATGAAGCAAGATGAAGCGACGTGAAGTATGGTGGAGCGTGGTCACGCGGGGCGGGTCGAAGCAGGGTGGGGCGTGGAGAAGTTGAATAGGGTCCGGTGAAGCGGGGCGGGGTGGGAATAGTGACGGGGGCGTGTCGACCAGGCGGCGGACGAGTACGTGGTCCCTGGGAACGACCGGACGAAAGCCGGGGGGGGGGGGGAGCGCTGTACATCACGTAGGTTGGCGAATGGAGACGAACGTGCAGTGTGTGCTTGGGTAAATGGGTGAATTCGAGAGTGCCTGTCGAATGTAGATTTCCGTAGACGATTTCCTTAAAATAACTGCAATGCAGATAGCAAACATTTCAGAGGCATTGGATGTAGCATGCACTAGGGCAAATAAATATCATGCATTTCGCATATTGAAATATTTATGGAGAGAAAAAACAAAGTATAAACCAAAATTGAAAGCACGAGGTGTGCAGATGATAAGGTAAAATAAAATACGATTAAAAGAAGATAATTGGGTGGAGGGTAGAAAATTATACGGAAAATTACACTAAAGTATTCCGGAATTAAAAGTTATTTGCTATTTTAAAAAGGAGAGAGAATACACGTCTGTTATGAATGAAGATTAATAATTTTTTCTAAGTGTTCACTCAACATGCCATACACTTAATAATGTCTGTTTGTTCCCAAATGACTCTTTCGGAACTAAAAATTAAATTTGGAATATTATTCAATTTAATTCTTATTTCGGAAGACTACTCCTCAGGTTTGTTTTGACTATTCAAATGCATCTGGGGTAGGACATGTTGTTAAGATGAATAATTATAGTCTTAGAGTAATATTAAGTTTTAAAATATGTTGATTACCGCAAAATATTCTCGAACTCTAGGAGTGTAAAATATAAAATCTAAATGCGGGGGGACGAGGAAAACAGAATTGCCTTTTTTAAATATTGAAATATATGGTTGTGATAACAATGCGATTTAGAAAACTACTAAGACCCTCAAAATACACACGCATTCTGCTACAATGTATTGGAAGTATTTTCATGTTGTAAACGCTACGCATGGACATATCATGTCGACTGTGGACGATTTTTTCCATATTTGGGCGCCATTTCTGAGAGTCTGGGTGGGGGTGGGGGGGTAGTATTGTGCGAGTCTGACGCCGTTTTGTGAACACATCGGTACAACAAGAGAGAGACTAGCGCAATACTGGGCTCCTCATAGCTTGTATCGCATCAACGACTTGTATTGTGTTTTTTCTTGACACGATGCGCTTAAATTATGTTTTCAAGAACATAATATAGGTGCATCCTGCGCTTCGCGTAAATATTAGTCAGGTCACTTCCGGTTCATAAAACAACGAAACGAGAATACTTTAAAGTGATTGGATAACATTTGAAAACCCCCAACAGTTTCTTTAAACAAATATAAATAAAAGACAATAAAACGATTCTTAATTACTTGAAGATATTATCTATTGAAAACAATTTCACATAAAGGAAATTTTACCCAATGAATGCTCTAAAGTTTGTGCAGCGTTTTTGCTTCCCGTTTTCGACCTGGGTCTTGGTTTCTCTCGGCAGCCCTAGGAACGACGTGTGGAGCGTTGGGCCGCGTTTATCAAGATATAGAGCCAGGGCCACGCGGCGCCGAGATATATGACAATTCTCGGGCGGTGATAAATTGCACTTCGGTGTCGTGCTGTGAATTAAATGAAGACTTTTTTGAAATCCCAGGAATCATGTTGGGGATGAGGTTGGCTGGCCGGGAGAGCGGCGTACGCACACCTTGGGTGACTCAATGAGGTGCCATTCAAAGCAAAAAATTAAAATCCCTCCGCATGTTCTATATTGGCTGACAAAATTAAAAAAAGCTTGAAATAAGGGAGGATCCATTGAAATAAGTTTTTACTCTCGGAAAGTCGCTCGGACAATCCTACGGAATATAAATTCAGGTGGGTCTGCAATGCTCTGATAAAATTTCAATTTTATCACCTGGCTAATTTAATGTTTCAAAACAACCATTCTGTCTGAAAGAAAGAATGAAGGCAACATTAATGCCTAATTTTACGTAATTTATTATGCTAGGTTTCAAATAACATATTTTAAATTAATTGGCGACTTTTGTATAGACATTAAAACTTTTTAGGAAACTATACTTTTAAGTTTTAAAAACAATTTTTATCCATTCAAAATGCACTCGTCACAAATTATGATGGAAAATACTTCGCCCCAAACAGTGTCAACAGAGTTGCGCTCAGACATCACAACTATAATGATGTCGTTTTTCAGAAGTGCGTGGAAAAACTTTACTTCGCTTCTACAAACGAGATCAGAATGTGTTCCTAGAACGTTATATGAAGATGTAACGAAGCCAGCGATACAATTTTCCTAGAAACGAAGTATTCCTTAAGTTTGGATATTGTAGAAATTCTTGCGTAACTGCGCGAGGATTAAGAAATTTCCAGTGCTTGAAACAACTAACTTCTAGCACTACAAAATTAATTCCTAAGAATAGTTGCTGTTTGATGCCCCTTGTTACATACACTGCCTGACAAAAAAAGTAATACATCTAGAACGAATAGTCCAATATTATCATCTTTCTGTATACACGCATACCATTGATGTGTGAGTAAATGATTAGATTCACACGTATCTGTAATGTATAGAATTCCAACCAGGGCGCATTCGTGATGTTACCGTCCTGTTGTTGAGCTGTTATCAGTCAACTGCGGTGAGTCAGGCAGTGAAAAACGCTTTTTACCAACAGCACGAAGCACCCGCGATGCCACGCAGTCGCCTTCGACAGCTTCTCCACCAACTGACAGAATCTGACAGAGGCCGCATTGTGGGACTTCATGAGACGGGTTGGTCGTGTGATTGCCCATATGGACCATTCAGATGTCACAGTGGCTGATGTTGGAATCAGTGGGTTCATCAGGCCCATTGCACGTCGTGCAAGCTCGGGTCGACCAAGAAACACCCCCCTCCCAGGGAGGACAGTCGTTTGGTGCGCCAAGCAGTGCGGAATCCCATGAAGTCGGCATCCGCCATCCGGTATACTGGTGACTCTACAACATCTATGACTTCCTGCACAGTGGCTCGAAGACTCGCATGACTGAGGCCTCACCGCACCATACGTCGGCATTGACACCAGAACACCGGCGTCGGTGTTTGGATTGGTGCCGCGCCGGAGACACATAGACAGCGGACGAATGACGTCGCATCATGTCCAGTGATGAGTCCCACTTTGCCATAACCTCCGATGACCATCATGTTCGAGTGTGGCGGCGTGAAGGGTAGAGTGCCTGCCCAAAATGTGGAGGGACACATAGGCGTAACACCGAGAATCATGGTGTGGGGAGCCATCGGATACAGTAACAGATACTGAGACATTGCAAGAAAAACGCACAATTAATTTTTGTCCCCAACGGGAGGCAAACCAGGGGTTGCGCTTTGAAAACCGAGCACCCTAACCATCAAGCCATCTAGGGCCAAAAAAACTAACAATTATCAAACTCAAATTAAAAATAAATATCAATATCACATATTCCTGAAAAAACTGAGGACCCGAAATGGGATTTCCTCCCCCTGTAATAGCATGTAACTTGAAGATTAGCAAATAGGCCAATAATTACATATGGGTAGTTATATATACTGAACTATGCAAGTTTCTTAAAAAAACAATAAAAAACGTGAAACAACTTCGTAGGTATGTAACTTACCATAAATCAGTGTATTACATAGTTAACTGCACCATTAATTATCTAAAATTTCTTAATATCCCGTATTAAGACACCGTTGACAGCCTTCCATTTTAAGTTAACTATTTTTTAGATAAACATGATAATTTTAATATGAAGAAAATCAAGTGTCAATAATTATTTCTAGCGAGAGTGAGATATGAACCTTAAGCATAATAAAAATGCTCAACTTGATTCCCATTCAATGCCATGAGTTCTCATTCTCTACGTATCTTTCCAAACACAGTTTTTTCAGAAGATTCTGTGAACACCGGTGTGTAAGAGGCGAGACATAAATCGATTGCAATTTTGAAAAGTGTCTATACCAGACACATTTCCAGAAATTTCTCGAATACAGTAATGGGCGATCACCTTATTTCGACCTTCTGCTTTTGAACGTTTTAAATTAATATTTAAAATGTTCTAATAAAGTTGGCGCACGTTCCAGCCGGTGTTCCTGGGAATGAACAAGGCAGCGGACGCCTGTATCTGAAGGGGCGCAGGGAAGCAACAGCTCGCGGAACTAAACGGCAGAGGTGCAGTGTCTGCCCGCGATTGTTCCCAACTTGGCCTGTCCACCTCCACACTTCCGCAACAGCTTCGGTGGAGCCATCCCCGCGACCCTATCCTGCGCCCCCTTGTCCCGCCTCGCCCCGAACCCACCCTTGCCTCGTCCCGCACTGGCCTTCCTCGCCCCCCACCGCCCCTCCCCGCCCCGCCTCACCATCGCCTCGCATCGCGCTGGCCTCGCCCTGCCCTGCCACGCCCCGCCCCGCGTCCTCCCCGCCTCGGCCTCAGCCCCCCGCCTCGCCTCGCCCCGCCACGCCTCCGCCTCCGCCTCCGCCTCCGCCTCCGCCTCCACGTCCGCCTCATCCCGCATCCGCCCGGCCCCACCCCACCATCGCCTGGCGCTGCGCCGCAAGCGAAGCAGTCGGAGCGTGAAGCGACCATCTGGCTTCTTGGAGGCGGGAGTTGGAAAGTTATAGACTGTATGCTCGATAGCTCGGGGAAGGGACACGTCGCACCGCGCCGCGCCGACCGGGCGAAGCTAGCGTTTTGAGCTTCGGTTTGCCTCACTCACTAGAGAGAGGGACGTGACTCATGTTACTAATCATGTTACTAATTGACCGGAAAGCTGGAGGTATTTAAAAGAATAAAAGTATAGTTGGTAGAATGAGGAATCGAGCAATTTAATACTGTGGTCACTGGAGGTATTTAAAATAATAAAAGTATGGTTGGTACAATGAGGAATCGAGGAATTTAATGCTGTGGTCACTTAAAAGGAAAACAATTAATGGTTGGAGAAAAGAATATTCTCTTTTTGACACAAACCGAAAAACCTATATGATCTGTAGAAGTCTACAAATATTACAGAAAATAAATCAGAGGGCGGAATAACGCACATAAAACAATTTATAAAATTAATACAAAATATTAAGAACAACTATAAGGCTAAAGAAGGGAGCAATTGAGAAGAATAAACAACGGATCAACCAGAGAAAGGAAAATACATAAATCTGGTATTACATTACATTAAATAATTTACAATCTTATTTCAGTTTATCACTCGAGGATTATAAAAATCGTCGTGACTAACAGAAAATCCTGTTATTTAATTGTTTTGCAATCTGGATTTGTTTTTCAGCTTTGTCTGCTATGTAAATTTAGAATTATAAACTAAACAATCGTAATTGAATTATATCGTGTCATTGAAGTTGATTTAATGAGTTATTGACGGATCATGCACTTGGAATGCTTTCACGAGCTCCAAAATGCTCCATAGTCTCTCTTTTACCACACTCAGAACTAGAACATTTTGGAAAATGAATACAAGTAGCAACGAACATTGTTGGCAACGTTTATTACCATACTTTTTTGTTTCCAGGTATTAGAAACTATTTGCACCTACAAACGAGCCATAGATTTAATTAAAAATTGCCAACCATATTATTTATCCCCACTTACATCGCATTTAGCAATGAGAAACTAATAAAATGATGGCAATTCTATGAGTGCACGTTTTCTTGATCCGCAGAATACCTACCCCTACTTCTTAATTAGCATTTATAGAATGAAAATTAAATTATAGCAACAAACGTTGTTGACAATATATGATAACCAGAAATATTCTCTCCTATGTAATATAAACTATTTTGCTAATTGGACTATGGATTGAATATAATAATTTTCTCGTCGAAATAACCAATCTTCCCGCTCCTCTCAAGAATAGTGAAATGAATGCTTAAGAAAACGTGCACGGATAATATCCCTTCTTCTTGGATACCGTATTGCATAGGTATTGCAATGGCAGTTGACAAATAATAAACATGTTAGGTCGTTTGTGGAGAATGTTGAAAAAAAATGGGCCCATCTGATTATAAACAATCGACACGAATTTTCTGTATCTGCGGTATCATAAAGTTCTGTTGCGTCGTTCTCGATCTATTTTTAAACGGCGACTCTAGAGGTTAAAAGTTGTAACTTGCAATCTCCAACTTCCTATTCTAATAGATATTATGCGAAATAATTTTGCGTGATCGATTCATTCTTGAGTATGATGCATAAAAATTTTTTTTTTTTTTTTTTTTTTTTTATTTTATTTTCTGCATAATTTACAATCTGTTCCTATCGGAACAATAAGTAAATGGTGGCAATAGATACATTTCTGACGTGAACGTTTTATGACATTGAAAAATTTCATTTACAAAATCGGTATGGCAGATCTAAAATATTCTCTCTCCTCAGTCTATACACATGCTCACTGTTATCTAGAAGGTTTGTTGAGAGGTGATTTGGGTGGTTGTTCAATCTTCTTTGGTATGCTAGGCTCTTCGTGGCGATTACTTCCTCCAGCGGGACGATGTTGAGGTCTCTGTATATCGTCTTGTTTGTCACGTACCATGGTGCGTTGCATAGTGTTCTTAGCGTTTTAGCTTCGAATCTTTTTAGAATTTCTAGATTCGATTTACTGGAAGAGCCCCACAATTCAATACCATAGGTCCATGTTGGTTTGATTATAGTTTTATAAATCTGTATTTTGTTATGCAAGGACAGCTTTGATTGTCTGTTTATTAGCCATGATAATTTGAGGACTTTAAGTTGCGCTTCTTTTCTCTTAGTTTTGATGTGGGTTTTCCAAGTCAGGCGTCTATCTAAATGCAGTCCAAGATATTTGATTGTATCAGCTTCGTGGAGTTCTGTATTGTTTAGTTTTACTTTTGGGCAGTTTTCTTTTCTTAGTGAAAATGTTATATGTTGTGATTTTGTTTCATTTATGGTGACTCGCCAACGATGACTCCAATCTTCGATTTTGTTTAGATGTTCTTGAAGATGTTGTGATGCGCAGGAGGGGTCTTCATTTGTAGAAAGAATAGCTGTGTCGTCTGCAAAGGTGGCTATTGTAGTTCTTTCGGTAGTTGGTAAGTCTGAAGTTGATATAAGATATAAAAAAGGTCCAAGAATACTTCCTTGTGGCACTCCTGCAGAAATAGGTTGGAATTCCGATAGAGCGTCCTGATATTTTACTTGAAATAGGCGATCGCAAAGATATGATTTGAGAAGTAAATAGTAGGAGTGCGGGAGAAGTTTTTTTATTTTAAATAGAATTCCATCATACCATACCTTGTCGAATGCTTGCTGTATATCTAGGAATGCTGCAGAACAATATAGCTTTTTTTCCAGGCTTTGAGAAATTGTGTTTACAATACGATGGGTCTGTTCTATTGTTGAGTGTCCCTCTCGAAATCCGAATTGAAAGTCAGGAATCACTTCTTTAATTATAGGCTTGAGGCGCTGTAAGAGAAGTTTTTCAAATACTTTTGATAGGACTGGTAGCAGGCTAATAGGTCGGTACGATTTAACGTCCGTGGCAGTCTTTCCTGGTTTCACGATCGCAATTATTTGAGCGTATTTCCATTGACAAGGATAATGGCTACTACGAAGTATCGCGTAAAAAAATATCCACAGAAATACATTAAAAAATGTATTGTTTTATTGCGACATTAGATTTGCAATGTAATTGCCAGTCCGATGTACATAATCGTAACGTGTCATGTACGCGGAGAAAGAAGTGTATTAATTCAGCATTTCATCGTTTTCTTAAAATCCCCCTAAAGAATTTTCTTCTACGGTTCTTTCAAAATAATCTAGATTCTAGAACGATCCGGCTAAAAAGTGCCAGAAACTCTTCTTGCCGAGAGGAGTCGAATGAGCTCTGATCATCTCCGTAGATACCTTGAAACCTTCCAAATATGCGTTTTAGCTGTTTTACCTTCCCTCTCAATGCCCTTTTTATTCAAGGAGACTATTAAAATGATGTGGTAGGTTCTGTAAAAAAAATGTCTGTTTTAGCCAGCAGTGGCTAGGATGAGGTCTAACCGTAACAGACAGACGTAGGCCGCTTGTAACTCGATTACTCACCGATTATTAAGATATTAACTGTAAAAAAATATGTACTACTTTAGAATTTCGGAAACTAACGTTCCCTTGGCATTTATTGCAGGTTTCTCTAATTGGGTTGCCATACATTATACATTATTTGTTTCATGAATCGGCCATCATGGGGCCACGCGATACGTACATCCCCCCGGGGCTTAGACTTGATGATCGAGTTATGTTCACGTAACTTTTCTGTAGGGGGGAATCAGAATTAAAATGCTGAGTCCATTTTTATACCCCAGTTGCCCTGGGGGATGAGATGAAATGATGATGATGATAATGATGAAAATGATGAATTAATGATGAAATAGTCACACATACACATGAACACAGAGACACACACAACACAACCATGCGGCTACATAATTGCCTCTATTGCCTTAGCGATCTCGGCTATCGAATCGACATTATTATTATTATTATTATTATTATTATTATTATTATTATTGATTGGAAACATAATATTGCTGTGTTTTCTTTTACAGGTAAGCTGCAACAATGTAACTAGAGAGCTTGTCTTCACAAGAAAATCTGTTATTTGCAAATCGACGGAACCTCATAACACAAGGTAAATTAAATCAATTTTACAACTTTCGTTTTACAGGTATTTAAATACGTCAATTTTCTGCTTAGTATTCTTAGCAAATATATTCATATTTTTGTATATTGGTTCGCAACGATGAACATGATTGTTATGATATTTGAAGCACACAATCTATCTCTCATTATACTGCAAGGTATTGTGACCGAAACTTTGAAAATGTATAGAATGCGTGACCACGTACATTACAATGCGCAATGATAGGTTCAGTGCAAAAAATAGGGAGTCAAGCATTTTGAGAGTTTGTTGACAAGCAGGTTGTGTTTTATTTTACCTTACAGAGTGTACTTTTCGACACATTTCCATGTGTTATTTTTACAATAGTCTTGATCTTACAAGCGACACTGTTCTTGATCAATTGTAATTTGCAATTGCATTTTTCTCTCTCTGCATAAACAATTATCGACGTAAAGTCGACAAAGAAAATAATATATCGGGTCGATTCTGATAAAAAGCAATGCTTACATCGAGCATGGTTTCTTTTTCGTGTCCTGCACTTTCTCATTGGTAGTCATCGGCAGCCTCGTGTTTGCGCTGTTTGCACAGAAGTCCATGAAAAAAAATGTCGTGATAATAATAATTTTGAAAGTGATTCAGTTAGCAGATGAAGGGAAAGATAACGTGCAAATGACTCGACTCATAAAGTGAAGTGCAGTGTATTTATTACTTAAAAATTCCATGCAGAACAATCATAAAGTTTATAGATAATGCTGTTATTGTTATTATTGTTATATTGTTATTATTGCCTTAAAATTCTTTAAAATTACAGTGTATTAGTATTCTTAGTTGTAATATGTAAATTGTAGTGTTCTGCCACCAGGTTCTATACCTACCTGCAGAAATAATAAATCTATCTATCTATCTATCTATCTATCTATAAATCATGAAATAAAGAATTAATGTTAAGCAGTCTGTACTTAATTATTTCTTATTTGCAACTGTGCGGCTGCTCCGTCCAGGCAGATAATTGATTATTTATTATTATAATATTATTATTTACATTAATATTAATTAGTACTTAATTATTATTATTACTCCTAACCGGCGATGCTAGCCGAAGTCACAAAGGTTACGGGAATTCGAGACATCGCGGATTCTTGCTTGGGTGACCGACTGGAACCCCGGTATGTAACTGCGTCAAGGCCAATTGTCCTTTACTGCAGATCTAATGGCTAAATGCAAATAAAACGTATTGTTAATAATTATTTTTATTGTTAAGTAATGTTTTACAATGTGTCAGTTTGATTACGTCTCGTTGACATTCTCATCCTATAATTGAAAGATGAGTTGTGATTCAAAATATTTGCAACTGCTATTACAGTATTACAAGGGGAAGTGGGAAGCGAGATAGAGTTGGCAGATGCAAGTGAGGGAATGAGCGAGGGAAGAGAGAAGGGGAGAGGAGAGCAAGCCGCTGTGAACAAGCGCAGTGAGCGAGGCGCATTGCATGGGGCGTGGGGCTTGGGGATGGGCATGGCGCCTGAAGCGAGCAGCGGGGAGCATGAATTGAATTTATGCCTTATTTTACGTGACGAGACTCAGACCATTCCTCTTCCGTCTGACCACGCAAATTTCGCTACGCTCCTTTCACCAACTACAAGAGAAAGGAGGTATTTCTTGGGCGAGAATCTGGCGATTTGAATTTAACTCAGAGGCGACATTTAGGCTTGAGAATCTTTTACATGCAAGTAAATCTACTAACATGGGCCAGCCGGCTGTACTTCCCCTCCGAAGGAAAGCGTACGAAGGATTTTTCGCCCTTAAAAATCCACGGCTTCGATCGCCAACTTGGGTTCAACAGTCCGATACGCTAACCGTTACACCATCGCCGCGCGCTTACACCATCGCCGCGCGGAAACCATGGTGCCTCATGGTGGGAGCATGGCCCCAGATGCGGGAAGTGGGGAGAATGGCGCCTGATGCAGGAAGTGCTGGGCTAGGGTGCGCTGGGATGCAGGAGGTGGGACGCGGGATGCCGGGCGCGGGATCCGGGACGTGGGGCGCGGCCATAGGGCGCGGGACTCCTGATGCAAGCCGCGGGACGCGGAGTAAGGGTGGCGCGGGGCGCGGGGCACGGAACCGGACGGCAACGCAGGATAAAGATCAAAGTTGGCTGTTCTTTGCTGTCGGAGACACGCGGCGGCCCGCGGCGTTGCGTGGCGCGGGGAGAGGCGACGACAGTTCGATTCCGTCGGAATATCTCGTACTCTTGTGCCGGCACCGCGGGCGCGTGTCTGCTCCGGAGTGTTTCCGGCCCTGATGCCCCCAGCCTTTGCCCGCCTTTCCTCAGCTCTCGAACCGTGGCAGCACAATTTAGAACTTTGTGCTTGCTGTAGCCGTACTGCTCTCCTCGAACTCGATCTCACCTGCTGCTGCAGTGGAATCTGAATCAGTGAAAATGTCAAGCAGGTAATAGAGATTTGCCGGCAGTGTTTGTAATAGAGTTCTGTAAATTAAACCCTCAAACCCCTAAACCCCTACTCTTTGATACCTTTGTGTCGCTGAAGTCTAGAACCAGTGTTACTTCGTATATAGCCGCATTAAAGGTATATTTGACTGAACATATCTTTTAAATAACTCATGAGTATTCATTTACCAATGAGGGGTTTGTGACAGTGAATAGAGGAAACAAAAATAACATATAAAATACATTGCGCTGGCCCATTTTTATCAGCGTCAGCTTCCTTTGCCAAATACTTTCGAATTTTTCATCCGGAAGATGAGATGATGCCATACAAGGCTGATTAAGTAGTGAATAAAACTGCTAATAAATAGAATATTAACTTCAATTATTGACGCACGTGGACACGTTCGTTTCTCCCCTGATCGACGAGTGCCTACGCCGCGGCCAGGCTGCCGGTGCCCTTTCGCAGTGGGGGCGGCGTCGGCGTCGGCGTCGGCCGTGCGTCGAGCCGGCAGGGAATTCCGCTGTGCTCGCTCACCCGGCCGCCAGAGGCGCGCATAAAAATGCTCGTTCATGTGAAAATGATAAAGCCAATACCATCCTCTCTCCTGCAGTTGATGGGGCCGCGCGTCATCCCCCGCTCCCTCGTCCTCCCTCTCTCTCCCCCTGCCACTCCCACGTAACTCTACCCGTACTCGGCGGCCCCGCGCCGTCACTCCGCTGTCCCCGTGTCACTACCTCACTAAAATTTAGTGCCCTAATGGTCCAACCGTATCACCCATTTGCAGCGAAGATGAAATCTGCTGAGGGTACGTTCAGAATGGATGTGTTCGGCCGAAGGAAAGTACGGGTGCGAACGGTCTAGTGATTCTGCCAAACAGACATTCGTCTTGAAATCATCACATGTAGACAGCGTGTAATGGAATAGAAAAAATATTAAAACTTGCCGCTAAAATCAGCATTTAATATGTAAATATATCATATATATATATATATATATATATATATATATATATATATATATATATGATACGACAGCAGATACATATATAAAGGAAACTTTATATTCCTCTTTTATTAGTGAAGTTAGGTTCATTTTTATAGAAACTGACAGCACTATGCATTTATTTCATCGATTTCTTTTTCTACTTCCTGCCATCGTTTTAAAGAATTGATTCAGAATCATTCAAAGGATTTTCGTGCAAAAACTAAGGAAACAATTGTCTATGTAAATGTCGAATGGCTGAGTTTGGGAAAATAATTAGAGTTCATTGTTACTCCTGGTCGATGGTCGGACGTGTTTGCCAGAGAGGGTCAGACACTGTGTGGCCATGCCTGCTCTCTAGGAACCTCTGAAATATTTGGTAGTAGGCGGTCGTGTTCTCCCTAAGCGAACTCTGATCACACCTAAGAAGATCGCAACGTCTTTCGTTGAGGATATGGACCATTCATTGCAAATTTTAAGCGCGAGTTATGGGATATGCCATTATACCATCGTATACTTTTGGGTCTTGCACACCATAACGTCGACTTCAAGAATATTTTGAAATTTTCGGAGACGTGATATGTTGGCAATATCCTGCCCAGGCCTAAAACAGTTTTTGATAAGACAAAAAATGTGATGATGATACGCTAAAATCTTTCAACAAAGAAGTTGTCTGTGGACGGAAATTATTGTCGTATTAAAAGGTTCATTTCAAAATGATCATATTAATTTTCTCTTGATATTAAAAAACTCTATTTCTGAATGAAATATCAAGAATGGTTTTCAAGCCAATAACTAAATACAGAAAATGAAAAAAACGGGTACACTCATTTGAATTTCCCCCCAAATCTTTTACCCAGACGTGTGCCAGATTGGAAATTCCCCGTCATTCTGTAGACTACAAATAGTTTTTTAGTGAAAAAGAGTTAAGTATTTGCGTATTTCACGATTAAGGTAAGTAAACGCGAAATAGTCATTAAAAAGTGATCATACGCAACCGCAAAATAAGTACAGCAAGCAGGAATACCGCTGAGGCGAAATACATAATACGCTTGCAAAGTCTTTCTTAATATTAATCATGGTATATTTTGTGTGTGTCTCGATGTAATCTTGTCAGCATTCACTTATCGTTCCGGTCCATTCACAATTACCTTCAAGAAGCTCATTGGTGGCTTTGGGATACCGGGGTGATATATTTAAAATTATCAGTCGTTAGAAAAATTACATAAAACTACATCATTGCTTTACTGCTTAGACAACGCCAGTAAACGTTTCCTTTAGCCACCCGCAGTACTAGTCAAAATTTTGTAATATTCGAATATATCAGACTGTACAGTTCCATGTCGTTTAAATAAAGGGGAAGTTTCTTTTGTAGGTATTGTACGTTTATATATACGTAAATTGTACCATTTGCAAGTGACAACCAGTTGCGAAGCGGACACTGGCTTTCCATTTCTGATTGCTGCAGTTCAAATGTCGGTCGATGTGTGTGGAATATATGGTGAACAAAGCGGGTTAGCGGCCGGTTTACTCGAGGCCCCCCTTCCACTGACACTCTCATACTACTGTTGCTCTAACATCATTTACATCACAACACCAGTTACGGCAGCATTATTGCCACCTAAACAGAAATAGCATACATTAATTTAGGTAAGGCCCCGCACACTCAGGTACTGCGTAATGAAGATTGAACTCCTTTCTTCTTCATTTTCTTCTTCATTTTCTTCTTCATTTTCTTCTTCTTCTTCCTCTTCTTCTTCTTCTTCTTCTTCTTCTTCTTCTTAGCCTTCTTAGCCTTCTTAGCCTTCTTCTTAGCCTTCTTAGCCTTCTTCTTGGAAAAGGATTAAGAAATATTATTTCTACACCCATTGCTTGAAGGTGGAGTTAACTCTTTTTCAGTAACATGAACGGTTAGAAGTTGAAAACGAAACTACTATGAAAGTGCAGTAGTTAATTTAACGTGAAAACTACTTTTTATATTTCAGAGTAACAAAGTAATGTTATTGTTAATCCAGCTGCACCACAGTGCCGTCTACATTAGAAGCTCAGCCTCTGTTTACTTTGGCCAATCACTGTTCAGCAATTATGTTTCATTCTGCACTCGTGGCATAAAACGAACGAGATGGCTGCCGCGGTGGCAGGTACGGTATCGCAGATCGCGGTGCGTTGCACGCAGCACACCGCCCGAGAGCGGGGCTATCTTTTATATTAGCCATGTTTACGGCCCCTGCGTTCGAAGTCCACTTCGGCGACCTAGAAAAATAACTTTTTTATACGGCCGCTATCCCCGCGACAGCCGGTCATGGCAGGTTCGCTGCTGTTCCTGCGGCGGCGGGAGGGGGGGAAGGTGGGGTGGTAGTGGTGGTGGGGGGGAGGGGGCTGCAGGCGTGATGGTTATGGTGGCGGAGGTCGAACGATCGTAGTCTGACTGTGGGGATGGTGTCGGCGTGGGGTAGCGGGAAGGGCTGTGGTGACGGTGGTGGCGGGAACGGAGACGCCAGCAGCGGAGAATACTAGGAGGGCGGCGTGGGCGGTGAAATT
The DNA here is from genome assembly GCA_038098605.1 of Gryllus longicercus. Lineage (NCBI taxonomy): Eukaryota > Metazoa > Arthropoda > Insecta > Orthoptera > Gryllidae > Gryllus > Gryllus longicercus. The sequence goes on along the minus strand of JAZDUA010001213.1, from coordinate 12,522 downwards.
GGCGGCGGTGATGATAGTGAAGGCGGGTGACGGCAACGTCAACTGAAGTGGGGTGGGTACAGAGGAGGCGGGGGTGACAGCAGGGGCGGGGGCGGGGTGAGCGGTGGAGACGGGGAATACAATGAGGGTGGCTTGGATGGTGGCATTGGTGACGAGAGTGGCGCCGGGTGATGGCAACGCCAACTGAAGTGGGGTGGGTACAGAGAAGGCGGGGGCGGGGTGAGCAGAGGACACTGGGAATACAATGAGGGCGGCGTGGGTGGTGGCATTGGTGATGAGAGTGACGCCGGGTGATGGCAACACCAAATAAAGTGCGGTGGGTACAGAGGAGGCGGAGGTGACCGAAGGGGTGGAGGCGGGGTGAGCGGCGGAGATAATGGAAGCGGCGTGGGCGGTGGCATTGGTGACGAGAGTGGCGCCGGGTGATGGCAACGCCAACTGAAGTGGGGTGGGTACAGAGAAGGCGGGGGCGGGGTGAGCCGCGGACACTGGGAATACAATGAGGGCGGCGTGGGCGGTGGCATTGGTGATGAGAGTGAAGGCGGCGTGCAGCGCCGACCGAAATGGGAAGGCTGCAGAGCGGGCGGGGGTGACAACGGGGGCGGGACCAGCGGCGGAGGCGGCAGACACGGCGAATGGCAGTAGCAGGAGCGCAGGCACAGACCGCTATTCGCGAGTCTTTTGTCGATTCGCGTCTGCAGTTTATCTAGCGAAAAGCCGTTTCGCGTGTCACGCCCGGGAAAGTAATGGATTTGGCGCGTTTTAGAGGTTATTTACAAAGAAAGGAAGCGGAGGCCTTTTGGGAGAAGCTATATGAATCTGACCGACCGACTGTGAAAAAGCTAAACAATAAAATCCTTATTTTCGTTCAGATATTCCATCTACATGATTTTAAGTATTTTATCGTTTACAATGATAACATGCACGGAAATGTAACAAATAATAAGTAGCTTCTCAGAATTTAGAACTTTCTTGAAGTCGGAACAATGACAATTTCACCCGTAAATCTGTTTTTGAAATATTGGTAATCGTTGAGAATATAAAGTGTTGTTTGCTTAGCTCTTCTAGAGTTGTTCTTGAAATGTTTTTGATGCTGTGCACATTATTATCCGAACCCTTTTCTCTCCATTTTGTCGTGGTTGGTATTGAGGGCTCCTGTATTTCGTTCCAGTGAAACATGGTTTAAAGAATTGTGGATTGAAGTTAGGTATACTGTTAATGTGGCACTGGCGATTACCAACTAGGTGGAGACGGATGTCAAGAGACAGGCTCTTTTGTAGTTGCATTCGGCGGAGGTCATTTTGTTCTGTGAACCCCTAAAAGCTCTGATGAGAAGGCTTTAACCATCCTTAGAGTGATAGCATCATTCGGCATTCATTTGTATTTTGTAGATGGCGAAAACACTTCCTAACATTGTTGTATTCTGCGACGTAATATATGTATATGTATGTATGTATGTATGTATATATATATATATATATATATATATATATATATATATATATATATATATATATATTCTAACCGCCTTACCTACCACACACACCTGTACCTTCTTCAGCACACACAGCATGCACTGTAAGCAAGTCGTTAAGATATTATGCTCGTGAAGCGAGCTTAGAATCTCAGGAAGCAGGATCTTTGGGGTACGAGAAAGGTCTGAACCCTTGACACAATAAAAGTCACACAAATCACACATAAACGAGCATATAATTCACTTAAAATTCTGTGGCATGAATTGATAACAACGAAAAACAAATCAAACATAGAATTACACTTCCAAAAATGATCAAAAAAAACACAAATAAGCAACTTTTACAGCCTATTCAACAAATGAACACTTAATTTTGTTCAGAACTAATTTTCTGACGTAATTTCTCTGGCCAGTACTGGGAATTCCCTTTGAAAATTCACTACGTCTAAATTTAAATTATTCTAATTACAATTGCACGTAAAACTAAACCTAATTTACAATCTCTTGCCTTTTCAAAATTTTACATACAATAATTAACATGTGGGCAAGTGCACTACTTCCAATTTGTCTTTTAATTATAACTAGTGGTAACAGAATAATGACTGCTACAATAGAATGGTTAAAGGCAAGTAATAACGCATTAAATCTCCCACTCCCAAGCTACAAATTATTAACACCCGTGTCCTCAGTTTTAACACTTCTGAAACTATTCTTTCCCTGCCGACGTGAACTTGACCTAATTTCAGTTCTACAGGTTACCTCGAAACTGTCCGTCTTTCAACCTTGAAACAGCGTGCTGGGCTCCGCACCGCGTTGCTCGATTCGGAAGTTCTGCGTTTGTCTCGCCGTCCTCTTGCGTCCTTTTTCTCGGTCGTCGTCTTCTCCCGGTCGACCCGCGTATTCTTCCGTTTCCACTAACCGGTTTCTTCTCCTCCCACGGCTGCTACCGCCTTCGATTACGCCCAATTTGCAGAAAATGTCCCTTGCACTTCCCTAACTGCTAGTGCAAGTACTTCGCTCGTTCCTAACTTTTATTCTGTTAATCAAGAACTTTCAGAGCTTTCCTGAGAACGGGCACACTTTTACTTCCCGCATTAGTTAATAGAAGAATATTTCTCTAATTCCTGACTCCTGCGCGGATGACTAGCTAGACGTTTCTCAACGCCGTACACTCCTATTCTAAACAGTCGTTGCGGCAATTTCTAACTAATCTAACGCTCTGATAAAATCTGCACACTTGCCAAGCGGTGCCTTACATGAAGAACTGCTGACCCGACGCGTGCTAGCAGAAGAGATGTTGACTCCAGGCGAGATGGCGACAAAAGAGAGCTCCCGCTTCCGCGTTTGCGTATTTATTAACGTTCGCCTGGGGAAATTCGGCGTGGTGGGGATTATTTCTCCTACTTGTGCCTTCCACCAGCAAAAACGTGGCCTGATAGTTCGTGGCAACTAGTACGAGCAACGGATACCAGGCTGCGCGTTTTGCTACTCTGGTTTTCGGCCGCTCTTCTCGCTGCCTGTGAACGTTTATGCCGGCGAAACTGTGGTGTTATGGGGTTGTATAATCCCATCTCGCCACAATATATATATATATATATATATATATATATATATATATATATATATATATATAATCACTATCCCATCTTTTTGTAGAGTAGTAAATGTTAATGTTTTGTGTATGTATTAACTATTCAAAAATCAGCATTCATTGTAAAAATTATGTTATTCAAATTCGAAAATATATGAAGAAGAGGTTTATTAAATGGCATAATTAATTAAATTACTGGAATAGAAATGTCAGATTGTTAAGGAAATAAACTACTGTATAAATCTTTAAGATCGAAAAAATTCTGTAATCCCAGGTTTATGATCGCGAAATGAAAATTACTGATCATTAAGATACCTAGAATTCAGCGACGTATAAGATACTTTATCCTCAAATAGGGGAAATAATGTAGTGCGGATGAAAAAATTATTATCCAAAGAAAGAATCGGTAGCGACGGCACAATTATCACTATTATTATTATTATTATTATTATTATTATTATTATTATTATTATTATTATTATTATTATTGTCATTATTGTCATATTATCATTAAAACGCAAATTTCCTAAAAATAAGAATATGTTGCAAAGGAAACGCCTGACGACGGGGCTTGTTTATCAAGCCGTAGAGGAACCGCCCCCCTCTCCGGACTCTTCGATCGTCGAACGGTTTCCGCGCATGGGTTCTTGAGGCGACGCCACAATTAACCGATGTCACACGATTAGCACGTGTGATACCATCGAACTCATATAGGATAAAGTGTCACCCATACCGAACGCGCGGAGATATCACATTGAACGAAGTTAAACGACAGTGTCGATGGTTGTGGTTCGATGTCATCATGTAGTCAGTGTCGATGGTTAAACATTTTAAAGCTGTGCTAAGTGGAAGGTTTTTGTTCACGTAAATGTATTGTTGGTTAACAATGTTTAAATTAACCCTTTTGTGGATACTTGCGCTGTTATTATTTGAAGTTAGATTTATTTTACTTTCCCATATGAGTGAAATATGGGGTGTAAGAGTCAAAACAATTTTGTATACAAATCATTAGTCAAAACAATACCATTGTCTTGTTTTACATGGTTAACTTCTTGCATCATTAGTGTTGCTTATCAGTGTCTATCAGTGATGTCATTTGTCGCTCCCTTGTGCGACTTATAATGTGAACAAGACGTTTTTTTACCAAACTGTGCTAACATAACGATCTCTTTCAAACACGCAATATCTCGCCCACAAAACACATTCTTATTGTTCTCGGCACCTGCCATCGAAAAAGCGTGGACAGGAGGTGACGCGGGCACGCGCCAGTCTTCTGTCAGTCCACCGGGCGCCATCCGTCTCTTTTCAGCGGTGAAAAGTCGTTTTCTGTGTCACGCCGAGCAAAAAGCACGGATTTGGCGCAATTTTTCTGTCGAGTAAGCTTTGTTTCGACGCGGGCGGGCGGGCGGGTGGGCGAAACAGTGGACTCGGACGCACCCGTGGGTTGGGGGAGCTGCCGGTTGGCGTGAGCATTCGGTGCGAGCGAGCGCCACAAAGAAAGGGCAGAGTTAAAACGAGTGATTGGTGGCGCACGGGCGGGAAAGGTACGTAGACGAGGAAGTGGTGAGTGGTGTGGTTGAAAAAAAGATCTGATAATAGAGGGCGGGGTGACTGAAAGAGACGAAACGCAGTCATAAGTGACAAGAGACGAAGGGCATGTGAAAGAAAGGAAGGTAGAGTAAAAGACTGGGTAGATGGAGAATAGAGGAAGAAGAGGAGGAGTAATAGAGGAGGGAGGGTAGTGAAGTATGAGAAAGGGGGCAGGAAACAGAAAAGGAGCGGAAGGGAGGGAGGCAGGGGTAGAAGTGGGCTTGTCTGTGACGTGAAGAAGACGACCATGGGATGAAAGCAGAGAAAGACATTGAAGAAACTAAAGAAATTCAGGAGAGCGGATAGTAAAGAATTTCACTGGAAGATGAATTCAGAAATCAATTCAGTGGGAGGATGAAAGGAGAGGGAGAAGGGAGCGGGGAGAGGGAGAAGGGAGAGGGGAGAGGGAGAAGGGAGAGGTGAGAGGGAGAAGGGAGAGGGGAGAGGGAGAAGGGAGAGGTGAGAGGGAGAAGGGAGAGGGGAGAGGGAGAAGGGAGAGGGGAGAGGGAGAAGGGAGAGGGGAGAGGGAGAAGGGAGAGGGGAGAGGGAGAAGGGAGAGGGGAGAGGGAGAAGGGAGAGGGGAGAGGGAGAAGGGAGAGAGAGAAGGGAGAGAGAGAAGGGAGAGAGAGAAGGGAGAGAGAGAAGGGAGAGAGAGAAGGGAGAGAGAGAAGGGAGAGAGAGAAGGGAGAGAGAGAAGGGAGAGAGAGAAGGGAGAGAGAGAAGGGAGAGAGAGAAGGGAGAGAGAGAAGGGAGAGAGAGAAGGGAGAGAGAGAAGGGAGAGAGAGAAGGGAGAGAGAGAGGGGAGAGAGAGAGGGGAGAGAGAGAAGGGAGAGGGGAGAGAGAGAAGGGAGAGGGGAGAGAGAGAAGGGAGAGGGGGAGAGAGAGAGAGATAAGGGAGCGGAAGTGGACAAGGCCAACCAATGATGAGCATTGCTCTGCCGAACGGTAAGCCGGGGCGGAACAGGACGCGGGTTGGAGCAGAGCGGTGCGGTCCGGTGCGGCGTGGAAGGCCGAGCAAAACAGCGTGGGCGGGGCGGCGCAGGGGGCGATGGCTATCGCTGCCACCGCACGCGTGGGGGGGCTAACGACGCGGACGCGCGCCGCTATCGCCCGCCATCGGCCCGGCGGCGGCATTAGTCACCCGCCTGCATAAATTACCTCTCGTTTTCTGGCCGAACGCCGAGGCTCATTGCTGATAAGTGGGGGACGTGTTAACAGAGAAACGGCGAGCCGGGCGCCGCGCCGGGTGGCCGCGGACCTGTCATACACGCGGCGGCCGGGCTGTGTTCGCGTAGGCCCCGGCGGGGGCGCTGGGCGCGTTATCGCGAGATATCACGCAGGGAACGCAAGGGACTGCGTGCGCGGCGGGGCGTTTATTCCACGGTGGAGCGGAGTGTTACAGTGGAAAAAAAGTATTTGCGTTGGATTTTGACTAATGTGGAGAAGATAAGTTGCGTATTTGTGAATTCGCCTACGCACACTCTTTATTTTAGTTACGTTTTAGCTACTTTGAGGTACGTGCGAGATAAAACACCGTATACATTAGCTCTAGTAGAGTTTAATTCTGCCTCTTTAGAATATTTTTTTGTGCGATATTTACTTCACTTATTCATTAAAATTCTTTTTGTTTTTGCTAATGTGAAAAGAAGTTTACGGGTTTAATATTGCTGTGGAAATAAGATTGGTTATCTGCCATCTCATCCCGCGCTCTCTTTTCTCGCGGAGATACGGCGCAGGAAGTTGAGGCCGTATACAAGCGAGTTAATTATCTCTTATCAGAGGCGCGCGGGGAGGAAACGTATGAAGACAGATGACTGCTCCCGCGCAATTCGCCCCGCCTGCGCCGCCCGGCTGCGTGCGTTCGTCATTTAGTGGGCGGCGGCGGCTGCGGTGGCGGTGTGGCAGTGTGGAGGCGTGTCGGGGGCGGTGGCGGGCGCGGGGGCCGTGGAGGCGGTGGCCCGCGGCGGCGGTGGAGGCGGCGCAGGGGCAGCGAGTGTGGGGTGCGACGCCGGCGCCTGAAGCTATGAACTGCCCCGGCGTGACAGCTGTGCATGCGGCTGCCCTCCTCCGGTCGCTGGCCACTCGCGTTTCGATGTCTCTGTTGTGTGAGGAGGCTGACGGAGAAACGTCCTTCCCGGGATACGCTTGCACCTCTGTCTCGTGCGGAATTTACTCTTTCTGTTTGTTAGTAATAATCGCCGAGAGACGTATTTTTTATGCTTTTATTACATTCCACTCATTAACTACATTATTTATTTTCATTATTATTTATAATTAACGTTGATTATTTTCATTAGGAATTATGGCAAATTAGTTAAATTAGTGATATTGTGCTGAATATTTAATTTCCTAGTTGTCTCTCTCTTTTATTCACTTTTCTACTGCCCGTACATCACTGCTCTCTTCCTCTCCCTGCCCCTGCTCGTTTCTCTCTTCTCCTCCTCTCTCCATCTTACTCCCTACCTTTCTGTTTCCACATCTCACTCTTTCCTTCCCTCTTACTCCCAACATTACTCACTTTTCTCTCACCTTCTTTTCATTCACCCTCTTCTTCTGCCCCCTCCCGCGTCTTTGTCCACTGGTCCGCTTCGCGCCTCGTCCTCCACTCAACCCCGCTCCGTCCCGCTCCGTCCCGCTCCGTCCCGCTCCGTCCCGCTCCGTCCCGCTCCGCCCCGCTCCGCCCCGCTCCGCCCCGCTCCGCCCCGCTCCGCCCCGCTCCGCCCCGCTCCGCCCCGCTCCGCCCCGCTCCGCCCCGCTCCGCCCCGCTCCGCCCCGCTCCGCCCCGCTCCGCCCCGCTCCGCCCCGCTCCGCCCCGCTCCGCCCCGCTCCGCCCCGCTCCGCCCCGCTCCGCCCCGCTCCGCCCCGCTCCGCCCCGCTCCGCCCCGCTCCGCCCCGCTCCGCCCCGCTCCGCCCCGCTCCGCCCCGCTCCGCCCCGCTCCGCCCCGCTCCGCCCCGCTCCGCCCCGCTCCGCCCCGCTCCGCCCCGCTCCGCCCCGCTCCGCCCCGCTCCGCCCCGCTCCGCCCCGCTCCGCCCCGCTCCGCCCCGCTCCGCCCCGCTCCGCCCCGCTCCGCACCATCGCGCTCCGCTCCATCCCGTCCCGCTCCTCTCTGTTCCGTCTCGCTCTCCGCTCCGTTCCGCTCCGTCCCATCCCGCTCCGTCCCGCTCCTCTCTGTTCCGTCCCGTTCCGCGCCGTCCAGCTCCGCTGCTTCCCGCTCCGCTCCGTCTCCCCCGCCCCGCCCCGTGCCACCCCGAGGGAGCGCGGATGGCCGCGCGGGCACCCGTCAGCGGTGGCGCCGTTGCTCTTGCGGCCCCCGCCGCCTCCCCGCGCCGCGCCGCCCGTGAGATTCTGCCCCAATAAATCGCGGCGACCGCTGGAAGCGCGCCAGACCGAGCTTGCGGTCGCTCAAATCCCACAGCACTACTTTTCAATGCATGAGGATTCCTGGGTGGCCACGGTGGTGGTCGCACTGGTGCAGGCAGAGGCCGGGGAGGGGGGAAGGGATGGGGGCGGGGCCGCAGCGGGAGGGGGAAGGGCGGCCCTCGTTGGGTCAAACCTGCGAACCTGAACCTTTCGCTGCCGATTCCCTCGCGCCATTCGACTCGCTTTCGCGAACTCTGCTCCCTCTTCCTCGTCCTCCTCGCGCCCCTCGCGGACGTACCTCGACCCGCCGCCCCGCGCGGAAAGCCAAGCCAAATCTTGCGCTCGCCGCCGTCGCCACCGCGGCCACATAAACTCGGAGCTAAACGTCGAACATAAAATTACCGAATTTAAACCAACATTGCGGGCTGCCGCTGCGCCTCCTCGCCCGAGTAGCACTTTACTGCAGTGGGAGCCGAAACCTCCTTTACAGGATTAAGGCCGGAGCCTGCGCCCAAGCTGCCGGTCGTGCATTATGCAGCCGCCACGCCACGCCGCGGCACGGGCCGGCGGCGGATGCGGATGTGGGGGCGGGGGCAGGGGGCGGAGCCGGGGACGGAGCGGGAGGTCGGCACGTAACAGACGGAGCGAGACGAAGACGGACGGAGCGAGAGGGGATTGTGGATGGTGGAGCGGAAGCGGGACGGGGCGCGGAAGAGGCGGGGCGGGATGGGCCGGGGTACATAACAGACGAAGCACGATCAGAGTAGATGAGGGCCTAGGCGGTTAGAAGCAGTAGCGGTGACAGGGTGAGAGAGGCGGGGACAGAGCGGAGGCGAATCCGTGAGTGGGAGAGGCGGGGATAGTGTGGGAGAGGTGAGGACAGGGTGGAGGCGAAGCTGTGAGTGGGGGAGGCTGGGACGATGTGGAAAAGGCGGGCCGGAGTGGGAGAGGCGGGGACGGGACGGGTGGGAGGGGCGGGGACGGGGCGGAGGCGAAGCCGTGAGTAGGAGAAGCGGGGACGGGGTGGGAGAGGTGGGGACGGAGCGTAGGCGAAGTCTTGAGTGGGAAAGGCGGGGACGGGGGGAAAAGGCTGGTGGGAGTAGGAGAGGCGGGGACGGAGCGTCGGCGAAGCCGTGAGTAGGAGAGGCGGGGGCGGGGTTGGAAAGACGGGACGAGTCGGGGACTGAGCGGAGGCAAAGTCACGTGGAGGGAGTAACACGTGCGCTCTTCCGCACGGACCTCACCCTTCACCCTCCAAACGGATTACCGAATTTCAGCCGTCCCCGCTTCCGTCTTCGTCTCGTTACCCGCTGGGGGCGATAGCTTAAATAGCTCGCGCGCTTCCTCACCCCATGACCTGCGGCTGGGAGATCACTACGTCGCTCTGAATTGGGGCCGAGGCTCGGTTTACCTCTGGGTACCGCTCTAGTTCCAATTCGTCGAAAGGAGTTTTGTACGTGAATGCAACGCTTGCCAACACTTATATCAATCTTTGCTATCCCAATATACGTTGTACTTATCGCTCTTTGTTGCCGTAGTGTTCCTGTCAACATAGTGTCTCCTTCTAACTTTCCTACACAGCGATGTCACAGATTATGTACACAGCAACCTTCCTCTACGTCACTCATCACTAGAGAGATTCGAATTGCCGTTTTAATACCGTATTGTTTCAGTGCATTTGTTACGTGTAAAAATGATGAATTGGATGTGATCCACTCTAATTTGTCATTTTACTTCAATGTTCGCCAAATGTCTTACTTCCCGTTTGTAGTCTCATTACATACAGGTGTCCTGGAAATAATTTAGTAATATTTAATTACATTATAAAGTAACAATATAATATTTCATTGTAATTGCAAATGTATAATAAATATTAAATACGAAGTTGAAAATATTACGTAAAAAGCTTTATAAATGTCACGGAACGCGTTACAGAACAAGAAGTTGTGTCGTTCTTGTACGCAACCGAGCGCAATACTTTCACTTCTTTTAATCGTTTAGTAAGAGCAGTCCCTCTTTTGAAATGTTTCCTCATTGAGCTTCTTTAATTTTGTGTCTGTCATTAGTTGCTAGCCCGCAATTAGGGGTTGTGTCACGTCTAGTACAACTTCGCCATCGTTTCTCAGTCTTTACGTAACTCCACATTTCACCGAATCGACCGTCCCAAAGCGTCCACGCGGTTGTGCCATCGCGTCTCTGCTCCTCACTGCTACCTCCACGCCACTGCACTCCCACCACTACTCCGCCACTACTACTCTACCACCACTACTCTATCCCCTACACTGCACCCTCTCAACTACCTCCCTACCATTTCTTTCCCGCTATTACCTCACTGCTATTACCACCCCATTGCTACTTCGGCATTACTGTATTTCCGTTACCATACATTCTCTTACCGCCAACCCGTTACAGCATCGCCTCATTACCCATCATTCCCGTTTCTGCCATTTCGCTATCACCGCGATACTAACTCCCGGTTACTGTTTCCCCGCTGCTATCTCCCAAAGTCTCCCCGCGACCATCTCCCCGCGACCCATCTCCCCGCTTCTACCTTACCCCTTCTATCTCTCGATTACCATTTCCCACCTACCACATTCCTACTGTCACATCCGTATTCGCTACCACACCCGCTCTACAACACACCCGCTCTACAACACACCCACTCTACAACACACCCGCTCTACATCACACCCGCTCTACAACACACTCGCTCTACAACACACCCGCTCTACAACACACCCGCTCTACAACACACCCGCTCTACAACACACCCGCTCTACAACACACCCGCTCTACAACACACCCGCTCTACAACACACCCGCTCTACAACACACCCGCTCTACAACACACCCGCTCTACAACACACCCGCTCTACAACACACCCGCTCTACAACACACCCGCTCTACAACACACCCGCTCTACAACACACCCGCTCTACAACACACCCGCTCTACAACACACCCGCTCTACAACACACCCGCTCTACATCACACACGCTCTACAACACACCCGCTCTACAACACACCCGCTCTACAACACACCCGCTCTACAACACACACGCTCTACAACACACCCGCTCTACAACACACCCGCTCTACAACACACCCGCTCTACAACACACCCGCTCTACAACACACCCGCTCTACAACACACCCGCTCTACAACACACCCGCTCTACAACACACCCGCTCTACAACACACCCGCTCTACAACACACCCGCTCTACAACACACCCGCTCTACAACACACCCGCTCTACAACACACCCGCTCTACAACACACCCGCTCTACAACACACCCGCTCTACAACACACCCGCTCTACAACACACCCGCTCTACAACACACCCGCTCTACAACACACCCGCTCTACAACACACCCGCTCTACAACACACCCGCTCTACAACACACCCGCTCTACAACACACCCGCTCTACAACACACCCGCTCTACAACACACCCGCTCTACAACACACCCGCTCTACAACACACCCGCTCTACAACACACCCGCTCTACAACACACCCGCTCTACAACACACCCGCTCTACAACACACCCGCTCTACAACACACCCGCTCTACAACACACCCGCTCTACAACACACCCGCTCTACAACACACCCGCTCTACAACACACCCGCTCTACAACACAACACTCTCGCTACCTGCCTACTACTTCTGATACTATTTCCTCCCTATTACTTCATGTTAACTACTTCCCTCCTACTTCCACGCCAACAGAGTCTCCCAGTACGTGGCCCGTCGCTACCTTCACACCACCGTCTCTCCGCCATTATCTCCCCGCAATTATCCGTCCGCGGAGAGCCTTCACCCGTGTCGCCGCCTCTCCATCTCCGCCACGTGTTGGGCGCCGCTGCGCTGCGCTGCGATGCGCTCAGTCCGCCCTGCTTTTCGCGAGTTACGTCCCGAGGTTTACGACTGTTTCCCGAGCCGCCCTCTGCCCTCTCGCGACGCGCAAGCGCCCTTCGGGGCGAGTCCGGCTCCGTCGGCAACTTGGCGGCTCCGCCCTGAGGCGGGGCGAGTCCGGCCGCCCAACTTGGATTTTAACCCCGCTCGATATTTGTACGCGGCGATCACGCCCGTCAATATCCCGTCGAAGTTCAAGACACACGCGCCCGTAAAAAGTTTTATGCGCCCGCTCGCTTTTTTTTTATGGACGGAGCGTGGCCATTATCGTTCTCTTTGGGACGGTGCGTACGTTTCCACTTGCAGCTGGCATGAGCACCGTTTTTCGTAGTTTAATGTTCGTATATGTTTCTGTTGCTGCTAAAATTATTTCGAATATTCAATATCGGTTTCCGCTTAAGTTAATTTTTAAAACTGATATGTCAATGAGAGATTTTGTACGAAATATGATCTTTTAGAATAAGTTTCCAACACTAACGAGTAAATATGCTACATGCGTCTTCTGTGGTGTGAGAAAAAATCGACTTTTCTAGTGTATTGCCGCAAAACATCAGGGAAAGCATCTCTCTCCTTAAAGAACC